>ML660781.1:3875738-3937106 GCA_007570785.1 Antilocapra americana
CGGAACTGGAGCCCATTATCCAGAGTGAAGTAAGCCAGAAGGAAAAACAACAATACAGTATACTAACGCATATATATGGAATTTAGAAAGATGATAATGAGAACCCAGCATGCGAGACAGCAAAAGGAACGCAGATATATAGAACAGACTCGTGGACTCTGTGGATGAGGGCAAGGGTGGGATGATATGGGAGAATGGCATTGAAACATGTTAATTATCATGTGTGTAATCGGTCGCCAGCCCAGGATTGATGCTCGGGGCTGGTGCATCGAGATGCCCCGGGGGGAGGGAGGAGGGAGGGGGGTTCTGGAGGGGAAGCATGTGTAAACCCATGGCGATATCATGTCATTGTATGGCAAAACTAATAAAAAAATTATTTTTAAAACAAACAAACAAAAATAGCTAAAAAGAAAAAAAAAGATCCCTTATGCCACATTGAAGACCTGGTACAGCGAAATAAATAAATAAAAATAAATATTTAAAGAAATGAGACCATAATGTTAGCCGGAATGTGTAATAATATGTAGCCTTCACAGTAGATGTGAAACATGGGTTTCACATTTCCATAGCTCTCTTCTCCAGTAAGTTATATGAAGTCAGGTTGGGTCTTCTGCAGTTAGACTCTCAGCACCTAGGACAGGGCCTGTCTCTGTAAACACTGCTGAATGAATATGTGAATGAATGAATGAGGAAACTTGACCTTTTTCTGAGCTTGCAACGGGATGAATACTGCCAGTGGGAACCTAATGTACACTGCAGATGTTTTTGAAGATCACAGTTGGATGGAGGAGAAGTAGAACCAGGACCCATATGAGACTTCCCTGGTGATTCAGTGGCTGAGACTCCATACTCCCAATGCAAGGGACCTGGGTTCTATCCCCAGTCAAGGAACTAGATCCCACATGCTCCAACTAAGAGTCTGCATGCTGCAAATTGAAAGATCCCTCAGCCGAAATAAAGTTCAAAGACCCCACATGGTGCAACCAAGACCTGGTGCAGAAAACAAAACAAAACAGTACTAGGACCCATGTAACCTGGGGCTGTTACTGATTATTGATTGCTGGAAAAAGGCAGCAATGTTATACAAGAGAACTTGTTACTTGGCACCACTTGAAACCGTTATTTACATAGAAGACCTCGTGACCATGCCAGCTTTATTAGTTATTTTAGAAGAAATAGATAAATGTTTATAATAAAGAATACAGATAAGCAAACAGTAATAATTAGTACTCCCACTAGCCAGATAGAGCCACTGTTGACAGTTTTAGTTTTACTTCCAGTTTTACAACATACACACATACACACACAAACACACACTCACTGCTTTTTAAAATAACCCCCTTTCTGTTTCACTTAAAATAGAAAAATTCTCTCTTTGTTTGGTCTTATTTCTGCCTTTTTCCTTTGCCACATGAGCAACGATTCACTATTTACCTTCTCTGATTTATTCCCAAACTCTGGATATTCTTGCCCTGACACTCTACCATATTGCTTTAGGCTGTCATGCTCTCTGCTGATCATCCTCCATAACACTAAGATGATTTCTTCTGTAATAGCACAGAATGACTTTCAGTTCTCTGTTCCTTTGTGCCTTCTTCCGGACTTCTGTCTGCCTTGAAATTCATCCCAAACCCTGATTTCTGTTACCATTTAGTTGTTTTGTGTTCTTCAGACCTTAGCTGTCACACATCATTTCCACAAAGAAGGCTTACGTAGCCATTCGTCCAGTTAGATGTCCCTTCTCTACCTATTTGTTAGACCTTGTCTGGACTTCAGTATCTTCCTGTGTTCATTGTATACTGTAATCTTTGGCTTCCTTACCTGTTTCTCCTACTTAGATTATAAACTAAAGTAAGGGAACAGTGTCTTCTTCAACCTAAATTTCCTGGAAGCGAGTGGTAGGACTGACCACATAGTAGGTGTCCAACAAATGCAGGTGGATGGAACATAAGCATGACATGCACACAGCACACCATAGTGTCCCCGAGGGCTTTCAGATGCTTTGTCTGTCTCAGCTGGCTTTTCCTGGTATTTCTGTCAGGTGCAGAGAGCACATCTTATGAACCCCCTTTGGCTATTCTCTACCCCTTCATCACTCCCCATCATGGGAGCAGGGAAGGGGGCATATATCTGATTAGTGGTCTGAAAAGAGTAATCTGGACAGGCTCAGCTCGACATGGCTCTCCTGTTTTCTTCTGGGAGTGAGCTATCCACCCAGAGTCTGAGGGCTTCTTTACTCCATAAGCCCTGAGACTTTTATCTGACATTGTCTTCTGGCACTTGGCTGCCTGTCCCAGGCCAGCCTGGCCTGGAACTGAATGAGTCATTTGCCTCATTCTGGGGTTCAGGTGTCAGACCTTTTTTATTTCTCATTTTACTCTGTCTTCCAACCTCCCCTCTCTCAGGAGTAAAGGTAACAATTCTGGTCTCTGCCTTTCCTTTTGTCTTTTTTTTTTTTCATACTTATTTAGGGCTTGGGTGGTGAAGAGACATAATGTTTATTGCAGTGCCCTTGGCAACCTCAATAGGCAGTTTAATTATTATTCTCATTTAATTCATGAGGAAACACATTCTCAGGGGTCCAAGGACAGGTCTACAGTCACGGCCTTGCACAGACTGGGTATCTGGTCCTCTGACTCTGCAAATTGTTCTCGCTTGCTTTGAGCTCAGTATTTTTTTTTCCCTTCCACTATCTGGACCACAGACTCTAGCCAGAATTCCCACACAGGATGAAAGAGGAAACTCAGGAATCTTAAAGCCCCTTCCAAGTCTGAGTCTGTAACTCATCTCCTTGGTGGCATCTGACTGTCTGTTGCTTTACTACCCATCCCCAGGGGCACATGCGATGTATTTGGTTCATGTATGCTTACCACCAGCTGATGGTTTAGCATGGGAGGCCCTAGGAACAGAAAGAGGCTGTGTAAACATTCACTAGAGATGGCTGCAGAGCAGCAGTAAAGTCATGTCTCCAGTATGGGAAGCACTGAGCAGTGGTTTTCTCAAGTCGCACCCATCGGCACAGGTCAGGGCACCATCAGTCACATCATCCTCAGAAATGAGGACTGTCGACCTAAGCACGAGGGTAGGAGCTGGTGGGCTGCCTGACCACTGGCTCCATCCCCTGCTTCTGGGGGAGCTGAGCCAGGCTTTCTGTTACAGCGTGCAGCTTCTCAAACAAACTCAGCCTCGGAAAACAGTTTCCCTTTACTTTTTATGTGTTTTCTGCACTTTCAAGCCCATGGGTATTTTGAGGGAAACATAGTCCATATGCTTCTGATTTACTTACATTAAACTTGCCAGAAGTTTCTTTTGTAAAATCTATCTCACGTCTGGGAAACCTTTTCAGCCTGTTTTTTTTTTTTTTAAAAGCCTTTTAGCCTGGATCTTCACACTCAAAAGGAAGCAGAGAATTGAAACAATTATTAGGATATAAGTGAGACCAGAAAGCTCTCCTTGCCTTTGTTACCTGGGCATTTCTGGGTAAAGGTAAAGCTGGAAAGCGTCTGCTGTAGGGATAATTGCCCTAGTTATCCACTTCACATTTCATGTGTGGACACGATCTTTAAAGACTAACATCTTTCTTCAAAGCACCACGTGCAAGGTTTTGGTTTTCTAGTTAAGTTAATCTTGGCAAAGTGTCCCTGGTCTGTTTCCTATTCAGAAATCTCTGAATTCGAGTAGGTTATAAATTTGATAAAGCACTTTTATTTATTTATTCTTTGCTTGGAGAAAAGAGTGACATAAATTTAAGGACAAATAAATGTACATAAAACTTTCAAATGATACCACTAACTTTCAGATGATAAGTATTATTATTTTTATTAGCAATAAATGTCAAAACACTGAATAGTGGTTGGGAGAGTTGAAGAGGTTGGAGAAAGAATATATTAAGAGAGAAACAGGGACAATCTACTTAAGAAACAGGGAAAGCCAATTAGAGCCAATCCGCCAGAAGTACACATCAGTTTAGGAAGCAAAAATTCTGTTTTTATAGTCCTCTATTCCTAACCTAGGAGACTGAATGGAAGTCAAATGCTAGTGTGAAGTGCTCGGACCCCCTAAAAAACACAACAGAGTCTCCCCTTCCCCTCTCCCAGCAGGGCTGGCATTATCACATCGTTTTGGTATACCTTTTGGCCAACGTTGAGCTGAATTTTCAGTTTTTCTTTTAAACTTGATAACATTTTGATAAGGTTTTGATTTTGGAGTCTCATTTTATACTTTTGTCCCTTTTGCAACATTCCATGTGTGTTTTCACTGAATGGTGTTTATGCTGAAATGTTCCAGAAACTACAGCTAGTGAAAGTAGAGTGACCCTGTGATAGTAAAGGTGAAACGCGATATGTTTTCCTAGGATAGCTGTTTTGACATGGTAAACTAACATGTTCTTGAATATCTGACACAGGCACTTCCTATGCATTGCTAAACTCAAATCCTCTTCATAGAATAATTCCAGGAAAAGGAGAAATGAAGTCTTGGGAAAGAGCACAGACTTTGAAAAAAGTTTTTTATTGGGGTATAGTTGATTTACAATGTCGTATGAGTTTCAGGTGTACAATAAATGGAGTTTGTTATACATGTATCCACTCTTTTTACATTTTTTCCCATATAGGCCATTACAGAGTATTGAGTAGAGTTCACTGCGCTGTACAGTAGGCCCTTATTCGTTGTCTTATTTTATATATAGTAGTGAGGAGCACAGACTTTTCAAGTGGGAGCATAGGTTTCCAATCAGACCCTGCCTTTTAACTTCTGCAGTGCACAGAATTCCCTAAAAGAGTGGAGATATTGGGAACGATGAGGGGAAGAGAATGACAAAGAAGCTGGCTTCTGGAATGTCTTTGTTCCCAGTGGAGCTCCTCGCTGTTGGCTCCTCCCTTTGAGCAAGGACTTCTAGCAGCCTTAAGGCTATGGCCATACCCGTCATTGTCCTTGTTCTTCCGAGTCTTCTGAGAAAAAATAAACCTGCCCTTTGGGTCAGCAAAGGGCCGTGGAGATTATATAGTCGAACACTCTTATTTTATGGTTGAAGGCACTGAGACCTAGAACCATGAAGTGACCTCAATACTCTGTAATGGTCTATATGGGCTTAATGTCCCATGGTCCCCCAGCTGGTTAGTGGCCAATCTCGGGCTCAAACCAAAGTTTGTTGACTTCAGTTCCAGAGCCTTTTCCATCGCAGCAAGTGTCAAGATGTAATTTGCCCCGAGAATACACCTAAGGTGCTCAGAATCATACAATATTCATGTGCTTTTTAATTTGTTATTTAGACATTTAAAATCTTACAAATGTGAAAGTTCAGGTAACTATGAATCACTAGATATTGCTTCATAATATTTCGATCTGAAATTTTGTATGTTGAACTGGTATAAAATCAGAGGTTTCTCTCCTGTTCCCAAGAGCATACTACTTTTCTTGCCTACTTAAAAGAGTTTGTATTTAAATAAGAGAAACTTTTTTTCCCACCCTAATTAAACCAGATAGAAACCAGATGAAATGTCAACTTTCATTTTTCCCCCTGGAATTACGCCCTGCCTTATCTGAATACTTGCCTCACCAAAACATAATTTGTGAGTCAGCAGGTTCTAAACTTGGTTCAGCTACTCCCTATCTAGGTGAATTTGTACATGTGGTTTACACTCCCTGGGCATCCATGTCATTATCCAAGGAAAGCTACTCTAGGGTTAAGTAGACAAGTTTATTTCTGGCTTTATATGATCATATAGACAGCAGATATTTTTTGTTTGTTCATTTCTTGGGGAAAGTACTAAAAAAAAAAGTTTTAGTAGCTAATCTGGAATACTGGTGACTCCTGTCTTTTACCTAGGAGAAGAAAAACAACTGCTACAGAAAAGTTGATCACAACATTTTCTGAAAAACTTGACTGTGTGGTACATGCTTACACTCATGTCAGACCATTGTTCTTTGATGATGCAACATGAAATATTTTCCTGGGACAGCTGTTTTGACATAATGAACTAACATGTTCTTGAGTTCCTGACACAGGCACTTCCTAGGCATTGCTAAACTCAAGCCCTCTTTATTTTTTTTTCCTTTTTATTTATTTATTTATTTATTTTAATTTTCTTTACTTTATTGTGTTGGTTTTGCCATACATGAAACCACCATGGGTATACATATGCTCCCCCTCCAGAACCCCCCTCCCTCCTCCCTCCCGATTCCCTCTTTAAAGAATAATTCCAGATTGATTCCATATACAGGGCTGGATGAAGAGTGTGCATAGATGTTGTCACCAGGCATCTTAGGTACAAGAGACAAGATATTCAGCTGCATCCCATCAGGCAAACCACAGTTCTGAACCTAATACAGAGGAATGTCACTTTCTTGAAACAAAAAGTCACCACTGGCTTCTTAGCGTGGTGGTAAAGGCATGATGGTTTTAGGTCACTTCTACATCATCACTGTGACCTAGTTCTCCTTATTCCGTGGCTACACTAGTGTACATTCTATTGTGTGCGAGTTAGATCTGGAAGAGCAGTCTGTGGTTATGTTTCTTTTTGTCAGAATCTTTTGCACAGTTGCCAACTCTCCTCTTTAGTTGACCAAGATCTCTGTTTTGGGTTTCTTATGAGAACAAACTGCTTAAACTAAGGTCAAACAGTCTCCTAATGTGCTTGAATGGAAGTTGAAAATTAAAAACTACCACTGACAACATCACAGCTCAATAAACCTGTTATTAAATCTTAAAAAAAAAAGAAAAAACTACAGAGCAAGGAAATGCTGAAGGTCAGAAAAGTACAAATTCAAAATCAGGTCCTAAGGTTTCTGATTTTTTTGGGCAAGAAATGACAACTGGAATCAGACAGTGAAATTTCAGAGGAAATAATAAGCAGAAGGTGATACTTCACTTGTGGCTGAGAACCTTTGGACAACTTTCCTCTGCTTTCTCACTGTAGAGGAGTTTGTCATCTTTCAAAGCCTTTCAACACACTTTGGTCTTATCTGAAGCTTTTTTGGAAGAGAGAGTGAAAAAAAAAAAGTAAGTTTCAGAGTCAGATGGGCTTCAACTTCCAGCTCATCTGTGTCCTAACTCCACAACTTTGAGTATGTTAACCTCTCTGAGCCTTGGTTTCTTTGTTATTGCTTCTTGTTGTTCAGTCACTAAGTCATGTCTGACTCTTTGCAACCCCAGGGACTGCAGCACACCAGGCTTCCCCGTCCTTCACTGTCTCCCGGAATTTGTTCAAGCCCATGTCCATTGAGTTGGTGATGCCATCCAACCATCTCATCTTCTGATACCCGCTCCACCTCTAGCCCTCAATTTTTCCCAGCATCAGAGTCTTTGGTTTCTTTACCTTTCAAAAAATAAAGGCAAGAATTCTGATTCTTTAGCATAATATGAAGAATCAGTGATACAATGTATGTAGAAGTGATTTATTGTTCTTCCCACATGGTAGATGTTCAGTAAGTGTTACTTCTTCTTAATTTCTGTATCTGTCTATGTAAGGACATCAGATATTATTTCACCTTACTAGTCTTTTTTTTTTAAAAAAAATTGAAGTATAGTTGCTTTACAACATTGTGTTAGTTTCTGCTGTGCAACAAAGTAAATCAGCCACACATACATGTGTGTCCTCTCTTTAGATTTCCTTCCCATTAAGATCACCACAGAGAAGGCAATGGCACCCCACTCCAGTACTCTCGCCTGGAAAATCGCAGGGACGGGGGAGCCTGGTGGGCTGCCATCTGTGGGGTCGCACAGAGTCGGACACTACTGAAGCGAGTTAGCAGCAGCAGCAGCAGATCACAGAGCACTGAGTAGAGTTTCCTGTGCTATGCAGTCCTCATTGGTTATCAGTTTTATACATAATAGTGTGTAGACGCCAATCCTAATCTCCTACAAATTTTTCTTTCTGTATGTGAATGCTGGGCTGTACAATGTTTCAGAGCATTGTTTAAAGAGAGAAGGGTCTCTGGCACAGTAGAAGAGGATCTTTGCTTGTGACCTGGTTCCTGTGGACTCTAAATCTTCCAAACATCTGATCCTGCGTGGTGTCTGCATTTTCTTTCCCCTAGTTTATCTCCTGGGATTTGTCTCCTTTCTTGCCTAAGCTGATGTACCTGTGAAGCCTCTCTGAAGCCTGGCTAGTCCCCTTCCCTTCCAATCTGAGTTTCAGTATCATCTCAAAGCTCTCTAGTTATTTCTGACGTCGTAATTATAGCTAATAGTAGTTTGAGGCTTCCTAGGTGTGAGGCATTGTGCTAAGTGCATGATGCCACTTAGTCTCGCTGAATGTGATCTCATAACAACTCAAATGAAGAAGGTGCTTCTGTTGTCTATCTCTTAGACATGTACCTGAGGCTTGAAGAGATTGAGAGGCATGCTGTATCAATGGTAGAACTAGGATTTGAATCCAGGACTAGAAGATGTCAAAACCAGTGCTTAGCTACTGCGCTGAAGAGTTTTCCTAGTACCACCTGGCCACTGGACTTGCCGGGTGCAGTTGGAACAAAACTGGAGGGCGTGAACGCTTCCTCCTCAGGGGAAAATGTTGATAACAGAAGTCACTCAGCTGAAACATTCAATGGTGATGAACAGGATGCAATTAAGCCTGTAACCTGTTATGACCACCCAAAGGATCATTTGGAAGTGGGAACTCTTCCCAGTGAGCTGTTCAGGTGGTGTAGGTGTCCATGTTTGATACCCATAATGTCTGTGTTTATCATTACACTTGGGTGAGCCGGAAGCATCTTGTGTCTTCAGAATGAACAGCTGGAGGAGTCTGAGTGACCGTGCAGCCGCTCACTCTGCAGGCTTCTTGCACACACTAGAGCCTTTTTCTTTGGCCATTTAATTTTTTAAATTGAAGGATAATTGCTTTACAAAATTTTGTGGTTTCTGTCATACATCAACAGAGGATGTCATACATTCTGTACAGATGCATGCCTGTAGATCCAGCCATAGGTACACCCATGTCCCCTCCCTCCTGAACTTCCCTCCTGAACCTCCCCCCATCTCCCTCCCCATCCCACCCTTCTAGATTGTCACAGAGCCCCTGTTTGAGTTCCCTGGGTCATACAACAAATTCCCGTTGGCTATCTACTTTACACATAGTAGTGTAAATTTCCATGTTACTCTCTTAATACATCTCACCTTCTCCCTTCTCCCCTCCCTCTGTGCCCACAGGTCTGTTCTCTATGTCTGTTTCTCCATTGCTGCCCTGAAAATAAATTCATCAGTACCATATTTCTAGATTCTGTATATATGCATCAGTATATGTTTATACTTCTCTTTCTGATTTACTTCACTCTGCATAATGGGCACACTAGAGCTCTTAATTCAATAGCTGTGTCCATCCTTTCAGAGCAAGAGAGCCTTTAGGAAGAGACTGTCAGCTGGTAGAGCTGGTAACAAGTTGGAGAGCTCCTTTCCATTCTGGCCCTCTGCATGGTGACATCACCTTCTTATATTCTGCAGCTCCTGGAGAAGGGTTGCAACATGGATGTGGGGTTGGTAGATTTTGAGTGCCAGCTTAGAAATAACTCAAGGAGGCAAGGCACCTGGGTAAACAGCCTGTGCTTACAAAAAAGCAAAAATATGAGTTTTTATAGTTTCTGTGGATAGCACACACTTATTGTTCCCTCTACAATTTTGATCACTAAGGCAAAGAAAGCAACATAGCCCCAGTTTACTGGGCAGTTTTGACCTCGCCAAAAACATAGCCAAAGGGATGTTTGGGCTTCCCTGGTGGCTCAGATGGTAAGGAATCTGTCTGCAGTGTGAGAGACCCAGGTTTGATCCCTGGGTTGGGAGGATCCCCTGGAGAAGGGAATGGCTTCCCATGCCAGTATTCTTGCCTGGAGAATTCTATGGACAGAGAAGGCTGGTGGGCTACAGTCCACGGGATTGCAAAGAGCTGGACTTGGCTGAGTGACTGACACTTTCAAAGGGGTGTTTAATTTGGAATTAGACAAGGCTGAGTTTAAATTCCCATCCAGTTAATGTTTAGGAATGTGATCTTTGACAATTTAGTATTCTCTTTGTGTTCCCCCAACTTTACAGCGGGGATAGTCACTTGGCAGCAACTGAAAACTGGCCCCAAATTTGTTGCAACTCCTCTTGCTGAAACGTGGATGTCTCTGTCTCTTCCTCTCAGATCTGAGTGGATCCTGTGGCTGTCCCAGTCAACAGAATATGGCAGAAGTGATGCTAATTGGTTCTGAGGCTCTTCCCACTCAATCTCTGCCCAATGTCTTGGGACATTTATTCTGGTGGGGGAGACAATTCCAGTATAAGAGGTCCAACTACCCTGGAGGGCCATGTCTATAGATCCTATTGAGCAACCAGCTGACAGCAGCATCCAGTGGCAGCCATCTGTGTGAGCCATCTAGGATATCCCATCAAGTTGAGCCCATAGATGATCACTGCATAGCCAACATCTGACCACAACTATGTGAAAAGCCCCATATGAGAACAGCACAGCCAAGCCCTTTGCAGATTCCTGACTCATAAAACTAGGAGAAAAATCAAATTATTGTTTTACTACACTAAATTTTGGAATGATTTGTAATGTAGGATCATTAACCAGAGCACATAGCAACGCTGAAGGGTCACTGCAAGGACTGAGTGGGGCAAAGTATCTGGAGATCCATTGTGCCGAATAACTGATGAGCAAACATTTCTTCCACACTAGTCTTTTACCCATCAAGGGTTGTCCTCAATGCCCAGGATGACCTTGTGTCCTCGGAATAGTGGGTTTTTGTGGGATTTTTTTGCAGAAGCTGAAAGCATATAATGAGGTCATCCCCTAAGTGATGTCCTCTCTTGTGTCTTGAGCTCAAGTCATGGTCTTGGGGCCATGTGTGTGAAGTAGAGGCCATGTAGATAGACTTGCAAACTGGAGTCACACCAGGAAAGGTGAATATCATCCTTGGAAGACTTAACTGCAGCTTCAGAGCTCAGTGGACTTTTCTCATTGCCCTTGCTGTAAGATATTCCCACAGGAATGAATCAGACCACCTGCTTGACTTCAAGTTGGCTGCTTTTCTTGTTCTGGCTATTTACTTTCGTTCATTTTCATCCTGATCTACCAGGGAGTCAAGGAATATGGCCGTACCAATGCCAGTAGAGTACTGAGGTCAGGTCGTTGAGAAAGAGGAGTCATAGGCCATCAGTCTTTATGGGCTGCCAATCCCACACACACCCTAGAGGGGGAGACGGGCTAACGGGAGGAGTCGGTGACAGAACTAGTTCTGCCTGGCATGGATGGTGGCGGAATCCTGAAACTTAGCTGGGGGTTACTTACTTGCCAGGAACAGAAACCACCGCACATGCTAATTTAAGAAACAAGGTCACTGGGGACTTCCTTGGTAGTCCAGGGGCTAAGACTCCATGCTCCCAGTGCAGGGGGCCTGGGTTTGATCCATGGTTGGGGAACTAGATCCCACATGCCTCATCTAAGAGTTTGCATGTTGCGATGAATATCAAAAGATCCTGCATGCCAACGAAGACCTGATGCAGCCAAATAAATAAATATATTTTTTTAAAAGAAAGGGTCTGGTGCAGCGAGATTTCCCGGGGGGGAGGGAGGAGGGAGGGGGGACCCGGAGGGGAAGCATATGTAAACCCATGGTGATATCATAACAATGTATGGCTAAAACAATAATTAAAAATAAATAAATAAATAAATAAAAATGTAAAAAAAAAAAAAAAAAAGAAAGGGTCTTTTTTTTTTTTTAAAGAAAGTCTTTATAGTCATGATATGGAGGAAATTTCAAGGCATCAAATTGTGAACTCAGAGTAGATGTCAAAGAACTGGAAAGACACCCTTTCTACCTCCTTTTTTCCTTCCCTTCTGGGGCCACATGGTTTCTTATCCTGGCTTCTCTTGGCAGACCAATTTCATCTTCAGTCCTCTTAATTTTTACTCTGGTATGACTTCTGGTTGCCCATGGCTTTGCCCATGAAAATAGTTGTTGTTGTTCAGTCACTAAGTCGTGTCCAACTCTTTGTGACCCCAGGGACTGTAGACCACCAGTCTCCTCTGTCCATGGAATTTCCCTGGCAAGAATACTGGAGTGGGTTACCATTTCCTTCTACAGGGGATTTTCCCAACCCAGGGATCAAACCCACATCTCCCATGTCTCCTGCATTAGTAGGAGGATTCTTTACCTTGAGCCACAATAAGAGCTAATATCTATTGAGAGCTTTCCATAGTCCAGGCCCTAAAGTAATTCTTGCAAGACCCCTAAAGGTGTATTACTATCAAGGTTCCCATTTCATAGGTGAGGAAACTGAAGCATAGAGTCGTTAAAAAATTGCCTCGCAAAGCAGAGCTTATGTGTAGCTAAATTGAAACTCAGATCCATGTCAGCTGTCTTAAAGCCTAGTATCAGCTGCCTATCCATAAACGTGGATCTTTAAAATAAAGCCTTTTTTTTTTTTTTTGGCTGTGCCATGTGGCTTAAGGGATATTAGTTCCTTGACCAGGGATTGAACCCAGGCCCTGGCAGTGAAAGCACTGAGTCCTAACCCCTGGATCACCGGGGAATTTCCAACATAAAATTTCTTGGAGAGTAGAATTTATTGGGTTGGCCAAAGAGTTCATTTGGGTTTTTCATAAAAAAATTTGAACGAAAAATTTTGGCAAACCCAATAACTAACTGTGGCTCAGAGAGTGAATTATAGTCAGATATCCAGTTGGGGTTGTAGCAATGAGACCTTTCTAGGCTCTGGGTTGGGGTGGGGTAAGGGCATGTTCTCTAAAAAGGGAATGTGAATAGAAAGGAAACACTGAGCATTTTTAGCAAGATAAGGATTGAGGAGGGGTCAGAGCAGAGAGCAGAGTTGTCCCTGTGGTTTTTCTGCCTAGGTAATGACCTCTAACCAGAGCTGGAACTGGCTCAAGGCTTCCCTGGCAAAGGAGGCCAGTCTGATAGCCAAGGACTTCTTCCCCCTGTATTCAGTCAAGTCTGATCCTAGCCAAGTTTCTGTCTTTTCCAGCTCGACTATCCCATCCTCTTATCTAAGGGACCCAAACCTCGTGTGTGTGTGCTAAGTTGCTTCAGTCTTGTCCAACTTTTTGGGACCTTGTGGATTGTAGCCCACTAGGCTCCTCTGTCCATGGGATTCTCCAGGCAAAAATGCTGGAATGGGTTGTCATGCTCTTCTCCAGGGGATCTTCCAACCCAGGTATCGAACCCATGTCTCTTAGGTCTCCTGCACTGGCAGGTGGGTTCTTTCCCACTTACACCACCAGAGCAGAGACCCATGATTAAAAAAAAAAACAACAGTGAGTTTTCATGTTGAGATAGAAACCACAGCAGTGCTGGAAAGATTTATTTCCTGCCTTTATGACCTCAAGGCCAAGCCCATCTCTGCCCAGTAGCCCAGTTGCATGCATGCATTAGTGTCTGCATGAATGCCAGGTTGTTCTGTGATCTCCTCCCCTTCAGCTCATGTAACTTGTTTAAACTCAGTGATGAGGGGGCTGAAGTTGGGCTTCTTTTTAGTGGTGACTTTGGGAGGTAGGGAGGACTTTGGTAAGACATGATGCTGGGCTTAGCTCCCCTTGTGAGTGAATTGAGATAAGAAATCCAATAGAGCCAGACATTTGAGTGTCACTGTTTGTGTCTGGGAGCGAAGGGTTTTATTTGGAGACTTGAGAAGAAGTTTCTGCTCTTTATAAAACAACAGAGGGAAGTTTAGCCTTTGCGTGGGCAGCTTTCATCAGGGAGCAGATGGGGTTTTCAAGACCCAGGAAAGTTGCCAGACGCCACATGTGCCTTGGGAAGGCAAAGGCCAAGTTCTTTAAGGAGCTGAACGGAATGCGGTTGCCCCTGGGCCTTGGGAGTCATGAACCTTCCTAAGAAGGCATAAAGCTCCCTCCTGTGTCTCCCCTGCCCAAGACCACCCTCAGCCAACACTGCTGACAAGAGCAATCAGGCAGGACTGATGTCTCAGAAAGACAGCTGGCAGGGAGGATAGGAAAGAATCCAGATCAGATTAATGATTTGACTTATCCTATTGTCAGAGTGGAAGGGCATGGGCCTGGGGGCATGCAACAAACTTGATGCAGCCTGAGTGGATCACCTCTTTTTCTTTGTTTTTTAATATTATTTTGATGTGGACCATTTTTAAAGTCTTCAGCGAATTCATTACAAGTGCGTCTGTTTCATGTTTTGATTTTTTGGCCACGAGGCATGTAGGATCTTAGCTTCCCAACCAGGGATGGAACCCACATCCCCTGCTTTGGGGGGTGAAGACCCAACCAGTGGACCACCAGGGAGGTCCTCTGAGTGGATCACCTTTAACCTGTGTTAAGACTCAATCATTATTACCTTGAACTAGTTCTGGGAGAGGCTGCTGATAGTTGGTAACTTGCCTCTGGGCTCAGATGGACGCTTCTGGCCTGCTTCTGGGCTGTATGTGGTTTGCCCAGGTTGTGTCATGAACTTTCAGGTTCCTAAGACTCCCAGGTGGTGTTGCCTGTCTAGCCTTGGGGCAGCAGCAAGCCTGTGATACTCCTCTGATGGTTTGAAGCGTGTAGCAGGGATGCTGTAAAAGACACAGCCTGAGAGCTTGATTCAGCCTTCACATCTGCCTGGTTTGGCAGAAAGAAAATTAAGGGTGTTCTTTGTATGGCCTTAGTCACCCTCCTTGGCTACACGTGTGTGTTTGTATATGTGCAGTTACATGTGTGCGTGTGTATTTGCGCCTGCATACGCTTCATCTGTTTCTCACTATGGCACTAAGGAGAATTTGTGGAGAGTATGATAATGGATATTTTCCTTCTATACAATGAATCTCAAAAGTTTAGGCGTGCTAAAAAATATAAAAGAAGTTAGGCATGTGGCTATGATATGAGTAGGCTCTGCAATCCATCTGGCTGGTTGGAATCTTAGTTCTACTCCACATACCAGCTGTGTGATTTGTTGTTGTTGTTGTTATTCAGCTTCCCGGAGCACCAAGTTTCTCATTTCAAAGACCCTACCCGGTTAATCATGTAACTTACCTTACAGGGTTATGGTGAGGCTTAAATGACATAATCCATGGAAAGTATTTGGCACACTGCCTGTCCCATTGTCAAGGATTT
Source organism: Antilocapra americana (assembly GCA_007570785.1). NCBI lineage: Eukaryota > Metazoa > Chordata > Mammalia > Artiodactyla > Antilocapridae > Antilocapra > Antilocapra americana. The sequence goes on from ML660781.1 coordinate 3,890,795, forward strand.
ATAAATGTAAATTACCACTATGATGAATCAATAGCTCTATCAACCTCTCAGTGTTGTATTATGGATTGGCCTCCTGTGTTTAAATCTTCGCTGAACTCATGCATACTTGTAGCTTCACCAGCCTGTGGAGAAAATGCACCCCAGATGGTGTTTCTGGGCAGCGGGAAGCCCCTGTGAACTGCAGTCCTTGTCCCACATGGCAAACTGAGTGTCTGCTGGCTTGGGATTCTGAGTTCCTGTCCTCCCCTGGCCTCATTCCAGGCCGGGACTGCTGGCCAGCGTTACTAGAGCTCTATTCTCGACTAAAGGATCAAAGCAACCCCCCTCCAGGATGAACACACTTCCCTCCATGAGTTTTAATAAGTTAATTATCTAATTGAAAAAGCCATGCAAATGGCAACAGATGTTGTGGGAGAGAGTGCATGTTGTGGTGTGCAAATGTGTGTGTGTGAATGAGTGTGTTTGTGGCTGTGTGCACCCTCATGGAGTGAGGTGAAGGAAAATGAAAACCATAAATCCCACACTGCTGTTGGTGGAGCATCTTTGGAGTTTGAAGATTATAGTTGAACTCTGCCAGTTCATTCATTATTGAATCCTTTAATCGATGACCGTGGTGGAAAGATGACAGCAGCACATCCCTGGCAGGGAGGCAAATTCCATTTGTTTGTTTATTACAGTTGCACAGTTTATCTAGTGGAGCGCGAGGTATGGGAGGTCACCCATGCTTCATGGGTCAACATGCCGTTATAAATAACAATCCACTTATATATCTGGCTTCATTCAACCTGAAGAATCTCACTGGGTATAAAAGATGCTGGAGGAGAATGTTGAGGAGGAAAAAGATTTTTCCATTCTCTTGGATTCCATCTTACTGTCTGGTCTTCCAAAAATGCCTGGGGTTTTCCAAGATGTTGAATATTCAGGAGTGTTGGTATCATCTCTTAACTTCTGTGTTTTACTGCCAGCATTGTCTCTTTGACAGTTAACCATACATCACCTTAGGATGTTCCTTTGAATCGCTATATTAAATTATTAAAATTTTTATTATTTATTTGTTATCTATATATTGTCTTCTTAGCAGATAACAAACTCCTTGAAGGCAGGGATCATCCCTTGGCTTACAGACGGAATAGATGCTTAATAACACAGGACAGAGTGATAATTGACATTAAAATTGATTGAGCTCCCGTTGCGGCACAGGACCTATGCTTGGAGACTTCATATACATTTGGTAGGATTTGAATATGGAGAAAATAAAGATAGAGATCTATCTGAATTTTAAAAATAATATAAAACATAGCATAATGACATAGCACAAAATAACACAGCCTAATAAAGGAAATAATATAAAAAACTGTGAAATAGTAAAAAAAAAAAAATTGCAGTTTTGTAAATTGGGAAAGAATATGGTAATAACATGGGCTTTCCTGGTGACTCAATGGTAAAGAATCCCCCTGCAATGCAGGAGACCTGGTTTGATCCCTGGGTCAGAAAGAGCCCCTGGAGCAGGGCATGGCAATGTGACTCCAGTATTTTTTCCTGGAGAATCTCATGGACAGAGGAGCCTGGCAGGTTACAGTCTGTTGGGTCACAAAGAGTCAGACATGAATGAAGTGACTTAACGCACACGCACATGGTAATAACTCGACCTGAGTTATTACTTCTTTATAAGAGATTTAAATTTCATATTTACACTTGTAACCTGAGCATTTATATTCACAAAATTTCACCTTTAGCAGGATCTTCACGTGACTCTAAGGTTTCTGATATACTTTTATTGGCAAATCTAAAGTTTCCTCAGGTTTAGTGAGGAAAATAGACACTATTCCCTGTATTCTGAATACAAGAAATTTCTTACAAAGTAGACTTTACTTTCCTCATGGTCCAGGGCTTCCCAGGTGGCACAGTGGTAAAGAATCCACCTGCCAATGCAGGACACATGAGAGATATGGGTTTGATCCCTGGGTCAGAAGATCCCCTGGAGCAAGAAATGGCAACCCATTCCAGTATTCTTACCTGAAAAATCCCATGGACAGAGGAGCCTGGTGGGCCTCAGTCCCGGGGGTCGCCAAGAGTTGGACATGACTTAGCAACTGAACAACATTGTGTAACTCAGAGTGAAAAGAGTAACTTGTTGAAACTGGAGTTTTCTAGAGGGCAGGTTTTGTTTGTTTTTTTACTGAGGTATCATCAGGGTTAATTTCAGGACACCATTTCCAATAGCAACTATAGAGCCTTAACCCAGGCTCTCTAGGAACTTCCCAGGGTTTTCTGCTTCAGTTGTATAACAGATAAGCGGTTGCTGTGTCATAATAGTAAGATAAAGCAGGCACTCGGCTCAGCACTGCATGTAAAATAGAAATCACTTAAATGTCATGATCATTGTTGTCAAATGTGAGTCCATCCTGTGTAAAGCCTTTCCATTACTAAAACGAAAGAAAAGCAGTGAGTTTGCCAGCATTTATTTATTCAAGGAGGCTTGAAGTACAGGTGGCAGCATTCATAACACTGAAGACAGCTCCTCCCTGCCAAACGATTTCATTGTTTTGGGGTCACACTTTACAGTGAATGGGAACCTCTGAATATATGAAATGTGTAAGTAAACCTCCATAGAACAGTATTTTCGGTTGTGTACCTCCTACTTTCAGGTTCAAACTGTCTTTATATTTTTGATCCTTATATTTCTAAAGCTACAAATAAGAGTTAGTGACTCATTCTTGCTTTTCAAATGGTTTTGGTGTCATTAATAGAAACTCATTCGAATTTGTGGCCACTTAAGTTCACCAGTCCTTGTACTGTCTCGTCGAATCTGGGTCATCATCACTTGAACTGTCAGAAGGCAGACATCTTTTAAAACTCCTGAAAGTTAAGAAAAACAAAAACAACCCCTTTTGCTTTTTATTTTAAAAATGATGCAGGTTCATTTTGGAAAATCTGGAGAATACTGACAAAAAAATAAAGGCCATCTATAATGCAGTGTCTAGAGTTGACCACTATCAAGATTTTGATAAATAAATATTTTTTTAAACCTCTCTGTTTCTATTTGTACACTTCTATTGGAAGTTGGAATTTCCAATTCCAGGCCCATCTATTTATAAACACTTTTGCGCAAAATGTATCTTATTAGTGACTATGGTTATGTACACCATACACAGGGGCTCCCCTGGTGGCTCAGCAGTAAAGAATCTACTTGCAGTGCAGGAGACACAGGAGACTTGGGTTTGACCCCTGGGTTGGGAAGATCCCCTGGTGAAGGGAATGGCAGCCCACGTCTGTATTCTTGCCTGGAGAATCCCATAGACAGAGGAGCCTGGAGGGCTCCAGTCCATGGGATGGCAAAGAGTCAGAGGCAACCAAGGCGACTTAGCGTGCAGGCACGCACACTATGCACTCTGCTTTATAATTGGACTTACTCAAATATTTACTTACATATCATTAGTTATTCTATAGCATCATTTCTAATGGCTACCTGCTGCCTTTTAACAGGTTTTTAATGGAATGATGTTTAATTACATTACTTATAACCAGGTTTTCTTCACACATTTATAGTAAAACCTTGTTCAGTTGAGCCAGAGAAATATAGATGTTAACAGTAATATGACCAAGCCCAGGCTGAGTGTTATGATGTTTACTATCCTGTGAAGAAAGATTTTGCTGAGCAAACCTGAATGTTGGTGCTGGGGATGTGAAACGAATCCAAAAAGGACTGTGTTTCGGGAAAGTAATTTAGCAACAGTCATTTTGACTCTCTGACTTGAGGACAAACATAATTTCCTTTACTCCTCCCGATATTCCGAACAGAGGCTGGCAAATACTTACTGATTGTGGAGCCATTGTAGGCAATCATAAACTATACTACAACCAGTCTATATGTATATGGTGTTGAGCATAAAGTATGTGCAAGACATTCTGATAGGTGTTTGAAGAGAGATAAAAATCTACCAGAAATTAGTGTCAGGTACTTGTGGCTACACTAGTTACTCACTCAATATCTACTACTTTCTTATTTTTTTGTTAACTATGTCCCAGTTTTTTGTGGGTATTGTTGCATGTGCCTTGCCCAGATGAAACGTCCATTTTTCAACTTCCCTTGCAGGTAAGGGAGGCCATGTGATAGTATGCAGGCCAATAAGTCATAAGTGGGAGAGTCTGCAGTGGGGCTGGGTGGTGGGAGCTCTGGGAATGTTTTGGCTTTTCCTAGCAAAAGAGACTGACTCTGCTGCCCTGCTCCTTCTCTTCTCTTTCTCCTATTTTCATGCATTGAACATAGATTCTATGTCTGGAGGCATGGCAGCCACTTTTTGATCTTGAGGTAGGGAAAAGGAAAAGAATTCCTGGTCTCTGTTGGCATTATTGAACAACTAACCTGGCAACAACAACTTTCCATCTCTGGACTTGTGATATGACAATAATAAATGCCTAATTCCATCATTATTCATCAATTACTCTTTCTGGCAGCTGAACACATTCAGCTATTTTAAAAAAATGCTATATAAGTGCAGAGAGCAGTAAAGAATGCAAATGATCAATGGTGTTTCTTAGGAACTATGCAAGGTTTCATTTGACTGGAGCGGAGGGTATATTAAGAATGGGGAATATGAGTTTTAGAGTATACCTTGGGACCATAAAGAAGGTTCATATGTGAGGCTTGTCTGGTTTATCTTGAAAGTCAGTGAGTTTATGCTCAATTTGGCAAACTGTAAGAAGCTACTGATAATTTGGGAGCAGAATTTAGGAAATTTAAGTTGGTACTACTGAGAGAGATGGATTGGAGTGGAGAAGGATAAGAGATGGGGCAAAAGTCAGGAATTTTTACTGCACACCAGGTAAGAAAGCCTCAGGTAAGGTTGTGGCTATCTTACTTGGTCTGCTAAGTAGACACATGGTAACAGAATACCGTAACCTGGATGGTTTAAATAACAGAAATTTATTTCTCACAATTCTGGAGGATGCGAAGTCCAGGATCACGGTGCTGGCTAATTTGTTCCTGGGAAGATTCTCTTCCTGGCTTGTTGATGGCCATCTTCTCACTGTGTCCTCATAGTTGGCCATCTACATAAGAGACATTCTTCTGTCTCATCCTCTTCTTATAAGGACACTAGACCTGTTGAGTTAGGGTCCCACCCTTATGATCTCATTTATCCTTTGTCATCTTAACAGGTCCCATCAACAGATAGAGTCACACTAGGGTCAAGGTTCCAACATATGTACTTGGAGGGGACAAAAACATTTATTCCTTAACAATGACTGTGGGATGGAAGTAAAGGACTGGCATCTGAGGAATTTGGGCTTCCCTGGTGGCTCTGGTAAAACATCCGCCTGTAATGCAGGAGAGGCAGGAAACCCAGGTTCAATCCCTGGGTTGGGAAGATCCCCTGGAGAAGGAAATGGCAACCTGCTTTAACATTCTTGCCTGGAAAATCCCTGGATAGAGGAGCCTGGTGGGCTACAGTCCACAGGATTGCAAAGAGTCGAACATGACTGAGTGACTGAGCACGCACAGTCTGAGGAATTGCAGTGATGGAAACTACTGGACTTAACATTGGTTGATGTGGAGGTGAAAACGTGATGAATCAAAAGATGTTTCTGAGTGTCAGGCTTGAGTGACTGCAAGAATAGTGGCATCAAGACTTCCCTGGTGATCGAGTGGCTGACTCCATGCTCCTAATGCAGAGGGTCCAGGTTCCATCCCTGTTCTGGGAATTACATCCTGCATACTGCAACAAAGGATGCCACATGCTACAACTAAAAAAAAAAAAAAATCCTGCATGCTGCAACAAAGATCGAAGATCCTTCATGCTGTAACTAAGACCTGACACAGTCAAATAAATGAATTTTTTTTAAAAGAATAGCGGCACTGTGTGTAGTATTAAGGAACTTAGGCAAAATGCAGATTTTTAGAAGAGTTGTGTGTGGAGGCTGATTGAAATGGTGATGCTAACATGACTTTCAGGAAGAAAAGTGATGTGGCTTGTTGCAGTTTGGAGGGGAATGTTTCCTATATATTAATATTAGTGGTTCCTTAGGTGCACTATGCCATTTAATTATCAAACCACCCTGTGGGGTACTACTAGTATAGTCTCTGTCTTATAGATGATAAAACAGACATTGTGGTATTCTAGGCTGGAAAATTATACCCCATGTTGTTGGAAGAAACCTGTCAAACTCAATCACCCAAACTACTATGGGTGGTCCTAGTGAACACAGAGAATATTAGTGGTTTGGAAAATTGGAGACAAGCAAATAGAGTTTGGATTTCCAACCCAGAAAGAAGATGGAATCTGCAACTAAGTAGATTTCAAGAATGTCTAATGGAAGATTAAAGGGTTGGCATGTGAGCACCTAGAAAAGGAAGCCGCAGATACTAGCAGCCAGCATGGGCTAGCCACGAGCAAGTTTTGTGTGATTAACTTCATTCAGAATGCTGAAAGTCAGCATGGTGTTTGGCAAGAAAAAGGACAAGTGAGTGGAATAGTTACTGATTAGAGAGCTCTATTTTTAAAGGGACTGTTTTAAAAGTAAATGTTAATCCAGTGGGAAGTGTCTAGTGACATGCTTTGCTCTTGCATTCTGATTTTTTCCTTTTAATCTATGATTTGCATGAATATTTAGAAAGAGGGTTTATTAAATTAATATACAGCGTGAAGCTGGAAGCTGTGTAAGCATGTTGGAGACAAAAATCAGTATTCCAAAGGCTGTAAACAAAAGGATGAAGGGGCCAGATTTAACTAGATCAATGCACTAGGGAAAATGTCAGCTGCCAAACACAGGTCCAAGTACCCCCAACCTGAAAGACATGGCTTCACAGCACCAAGTAGGAAAAGGAGTGTTAGTGGAGAGTAAACTATGTGCTATGACTGAAAAAAGAATAAATGTGATCTGAGCTGACATTAGTGCAAGCATTTAACCTCTCTGAACCTCAGTTTTCCCATCTATAAAATGGACATAAAATCCTCATAGAGTGGTTATGGGAATTAAATGAAGTAATGGAGGGAATGCCTCTAGTGACTGCTGTGACACACAGTAAACCTCCATAGATGGTGCTTGTTATATGATGAACAGATCAAAGCACTGCTGGTCCTTGGCTAGGAGGAGGGAGGACTAAGGATACGCATTAGGTATCTTGGGGAAGAGGGAATTGGCTTGGTCTCCATGGCTTCAAATGGTAGAATCCAATGGGCAAAAGTTTCAGGGAGGCATAACTGAGGTCAACCCGAGTCCTGAGAGTCACAGGTAACTTGAGAAATGCTTCTACAAAGGTTTTAATAGCGAGTTCCCTGACCCTAGAGGCATTAAAACCCAGGCTAAATGTTGCCTTGCTGGGGAGGTTGTAGAGGGACTCAACCATCAAGTAAATTGTTGAACCAGAGCTCCTCTAACTTTGAGATTTGATGATCCGCAATCGTGGTTGTGGGGTGGTTCTAGAACAAGAGAAAATTAACTCTTGTACTCCCTAAAATAACTTTTGTTTTTATTGATGGTCTCTTGACCATGAGACAAATAGGCTTCCTACGATTGAACAGTTAGAACCAGGGAGGGTCAATGTACCTGGAGCCCTCAGAAGACCAGTCATATCTGCAAAGGCACCCCTGCGCCTTGAAGAAGGACCTTCAAAGGTCCTAAGAGGTAAGGATTTAAGCCAGATGGCCCTTACCCCATTCTTAGAACCTAGCTCTGCCCTGGCACATGAAATCTGTTGAATGAAAACTTGAATATACGATTCAGTGATATTAAAAAACTGTCATCAGAACCTAAGCTTCCAGTACTGCTTATCTTATCAGTGTCAGGGTCCTCTTCTGGAATTTCTCAGCTAAAACTTCTTCTCGTGGTCATGGGATGTTAAAACCTTTCAGAATATGTTATAATCACATCTGAGTACTGCTAGTTCTTATAATAAACCAAGAGGAGAAATTCATTTTTGGTGAATAGGAGTAAAAAAAAAAAATCCTTCTGTTTAAGCCCACACCTCTTTGAAGGGCCTGGCATATGTTGCCGCAAACCCGAAACTACTACGAACATATCCTGCCTCCAGCAAATGATTTGTGTTTCTTTGGAAACAGTCTCCCATGGGAAGTGCTAGAAACAGAACCCTCACGCCCCCTGCTTCCACAAGAACAACACAAGTCAACAAATCTGGAATCTTTGCCTCTGTCCTTTTTTAAACAGTTGTTGCTGAGAATCAAAGTCAGCCCACAGTGCATATGGCTTGATTCAAGTGGTTACGTAGAGAGAACACAGCTCCAGGAATATATATATATATATATTTATATATATACGTATATATACATATGTGTGTGTGTGTGTGTGTGTGTGTGTGTGTGTGTGTGTATAGTATGTTCTCAGGCTCTCTGCTTTTGCTCCTTATCACTCCATGAATCAGTAAATAGCAGCACATCACCACCAGCTCCAATAATCAGCTGGACAGATTCTAGTAGCTGTAATCACATCTCTTAATTCCTTTGAACTCCTGAGAGGGGAAGACTGTCAGAGGTTTTATTCCATTATGTTTGTTGTCTGATGCTTAAAGCTAGAGCCGCGTCAAGCTGGCTGCAGGGTCTCACCTAGGGAGCAGTTGGAGACTTCAGGGAAAGGGAGGTCTGCTGTGGGTCCAAGATAAAGTGCAGACCTCAGGGGTATTGAAGGGGAGGGATAAAGGTTCAAGCGCTCCTCCCTGGGTTCGTCTTGGTATGTCTCTCTTCTCTGCCATCTGAAGGAAGGCAGATGGTACTCCAGGGTACAGACCTTAAAGTAAAGAGATGGGAGGACTTTTGAGTCCCATGTGGGGTTCCGCCTTGATCACCAGGCTTTTTACTAGAGAGGGATTTGAAGCCCTGGATTCTGCTAGGAATGTAGCAGGGACAGAATGATGGCAGCCATAGACAGTGGTGGTCAAGGGGTTGGCGTCCGGTCCACTTACCCTTTACAATCCCTGACACCGGTTGTCCTGCAGCAGACCGAGGCGAGTTTATGCATACCAGTTGGAGATTCTGATTTAGGCTCCTGAAGAAACTTGCATTGTTAAGAGAAGGTCTGGTTTTCATTAGCAAATCTCAGCGAGAGAGAGTTTGTGCCTCAATTCTGATTAGCAGGAATCTGGGCTTGGCAGGGATGCAAACTTCTGAGTTCTTGAAAAAGCTCACTTCAAAATAAGCAGACTTTTGGTGTAAAATGCCTTTAGTATGTGGATTGTGGAGTGACTTAGTAGATTTAAATTTCATTGTATTCTCTGGTTTTTGTTTAATTTCGTTTCGTTTTTCCCATTCAGAGACAATGTTCCTTAGAAATACATAAAAGGTGGGTTCAAACATTGGGTATTGGTGATGTTTGTCCAAGAACAGATTAAGCAGAATGAGGATAAGGCTTCTGTATGCGGGTGGTATGCAATATTAGATTGAATTAAGGGAACAACTGAACAGAATTATCCAAAGTGAGTTGAAGGCCTTGAGCATCTGTGGATTTCGGTATGCAAAGGAATGTGTATGTGGGGTCCTAGAACCAATATCCTGCAGATACTGAAGGATGACTGTATAATAGTAAGTGAGGGAGATTATTTAGGAATTGGTGTGTGAGCAGAAACTGCTCAGATCTTGAGAGATATCTCAGGGAGAAATAGAATCAGCTTAAACCTAGGTTTTGACCCTTTATACCTGAAGAGACAAGAGGACCAGAAGGTGAGAAAGATGTTGAGAGGCTGAAAATGTTTTAGCTCAGAGGAAGGTGGGAGGAACATGTTTTCTCATCTAAGGGCAGGTGGAAGATTTAAAAAATGCATCTGAGAAGCTATGCTCCAGGAAAGCAGGCTTGGGGAATTCAAGGATTGAAAGAAGACAAATGTTTTGGACCTCATGTTATCACTGAGAGCAGGTTTGGGAAATTCCCTAGAGGGAGCTGAAACTCAGAAATCTTTCAAGTGGATTTCTCCAACTGGGGCAAATATGAAAACTAAAAGGGATGGTCTCCCTGGAGGTAGATGTTATGGGACAAAGCTAAGGCACTGCTGAATGGAAGAAAGACACAGTGGCTATAGAAATGGAAATGTTGCACAAATAAATAAACCTTGAGAGTCTTCTGATTTGAAGAAATACAGATAAAGCTGAGCTCCTGGGGTTAGGAGAGGGTACCAGGCTGTAGATTTTTGAAGGAGATTAGCTGCTGTGTTACTAGGCAGAGTCCTATTCAAGGAAGGTTAACAGGCCAGGCATGCAGGGGTTGGAGAAGGAAGCATGCACAGGTTATTGAGGGAAGTACAAAATTTTATTGGATGGAATTTTAAGGAAAGGTTTTGAGGAAGGGTGAGGTGACTGGCCTTTTTTGCCCTTTCCAAAAGGTGTTTTCTTAGGATAAAGCAAGCTTAGTGTCTTGATGAGATTCTTCCTTCTTGTTTATAGGTGGTGGACTTTGGACACTGGGCAAGGCTGACTGACACGCTAGGAAAGCTGAAGCCACGTGGGCTTTTTTGTTCCTCCTTTATTTTATTTTTTCTGGTGGCCTAATTCCTTCACTGAACTAATATGAACTCCTTATCTATGATTGGTGATAACAACATGGATCTAGACTACACGAGATGTTGATTTTAGGAAACATTATATCCGCTAGGGAATTGATGGTAAGATTGTAAACTACTCTAACGGTCATATTTGGTTTGGGGATTAAGTGCTTTTTTCCTAAATATTGTGGAAACGAGCCTCATGCTATTGTATTGTGTTTCCTTGTAATTCCCTGAAATCCTGGAAAGATCAGATATTCAAGAGATTGGGATAATCAAATTTGGAAGGTGTTAATGTTCCTGTGGGAAATATTCCAGGCTGTGGGAAAGCTGAAAAGGAAAGCCAGGTCTCAAATGCACTTCCTTTGGTCAGGGTTGAGTGGATTCAGAAGGAAAGAAATGAGATAACTCTGTGGGTTGGTATTAAAGCTTTCATTGCTCTAAATTCACCTGAATGGATGAGGAGGGAAGATAAACATACATAGATATTTAAACATTGCACCAGTTTTGCCTTTCTGGCATAACCCAATCAAGTCATTGTAAACTATTATTTTTAGAGGCCACTAGGTTCATTTTGCTAATACGTGGTTTTTAATTTTTGTACTTACATTCATGAGGGAAATTGACCTGCAGTTTTACTTACTGATTTATTTTTGGCTGCATTGGATCTTAGCTGCAGCATGCAATCTTCTCTCTAGTTGAGGTGCATGGGCTTAGTAGTTGTGGTACATGGGCTTAGCTGCCCCAAGAGGTGTGGAATTTTTGTTCCCTGACCAGAGATCAAACCTATATCCCCTGCATTGGAAGGTGGATTCTTAACCACCAGGAAGTTCTGATCTGTAATTTTAATTTTCCATATCATCTGTGTCTAGTGTTTGTGTCAAGTGATAGTAGTCGAATAAATTGCCTATTTTCTGAATGAGTTGTGTGAGATTGGAATTATATTTTCCTTGAATATTTGGTGAACTCTACCACATCCATGTGGGCCAGGTTTTATCTTTGTGGAAAATAATTTTAATTTGGAGTCAATTTATTTAAAGATTATCAGTTCAGTTGAGTTCAGTTGCTAAGTTGTGTCCAACTCCTTGTGACCCCATGAATCACAGCACACCAGGCTTCCCTGTCCATCACCAGCTCTCAGAGTCTACCCAAACCCATGTTCATCAAGTCAATGATGCCATCCAGCCATCTCATCCTCTGTCGTCCCATTCTCCTCCTGCTCCCAATCCTTCCCAGCATTAGGGTCTTTTCCGATGAGTCGACTCTTCTCATGAGGTGGCCACAGTACTGGAGTTTCAGCTGCAACATCAGTCCTTCCAATGAACACCCAGGACTCATCTCCTTTAGGATGGACTGGTTGGATCTCCTTGCAGTCCAAGGGACTCTCAAGAGTCTTCTCCAACACCACAAAAAGCATCAATTCTTTGGCGCTCAGCTTTCTTCACCATCCAACTCTCACATCCATACATGACTACTGGAAAAATCATAGCCTTGACTAGACAGACTTTTGCTGACAAAGTAATATCTCTGCTTTTCAATATGCTATCTAGGTTTGTCATAACTTTCCTTCCAAGGAGTAATCGTCTTTTAATTTCATGGCTGCAGTCACCATCTGCAGTGATTTTGGAGCCCCCCAAAATAAAGTCTGACACTGTTTCCACTGTTTCCCCATCTATTTCCCATGAAGTGATGGGACCAGATGCCATGATCTTAGTTTCTTAATGTTGAGCGTTAAGCCAACTTTTTCACTCTCCTCTTTCACTTTCAGCAAGAGGCTCTTTAGTTCCTCTTCACTTTCTGCCATAAGGGTGGTGTCATCTGCATATCTGAGGTTATTGATATTTCTCCCAGCAATGTTGATTCCAGCTTGTGCTTCTTCCAGCCCAGCGTTTCTCATGATGTACTCTGCATATAAGTTAAATAAGCAGGATGACAATATACAGCCTTGACATATTTCTTTTCCTATTTGGAACCAGTCTGTTGTTCCATGTCCAGTTCTAACTGTTGCTTCCTGACCTGCATACAGGTTTCTCAAGAGACATGTCAGATGGTCTGGTATTCCCATCTCTTTAAGAATTTTCCACAGTTTATTGTGATCCACATAGTCAAAGGCTTTGGCATAGTCAATAATGCAGAGATACATGTTTTTCTGGAACCCTCTTGCTTTTTTGATGATCCATCGGATGTTGGCAATTTGATCTCTGATTCCTCTGCCTTTTCTAAAACCAGCTTGAACATCTGGAAGTTCATAGTTAATGTATTGCTGACACCTGGCTAGGAGAATTTTGAGCATTACTTTACTAGTGTGTGAGATGAGTGCAGTTGTGTGGTAGTTTGAGCATACTTTGGCATTTCCTTTCTTTGGAATCAGAATGCAAACTGACCTTTTCCAGTCCTGTGGCCATTGCTGAGTTTTCCAAATTTGCTGGCATATAGAGTGCAGCACTTTCACAGCATCAACTTTTAGGATTTGAAATATCTCAACTGGAATTCCATCACTTCCACTAGCTTTGTTTGTAGTGATGCTTTCTAAGGCCCACTTGACTTCACATTCCAAGATGTCTGGCTCTAGGTTAGTGATCATACCATCGTAATTATCTGGGTTGTGAAGATCTTTTTTGTACTGTTCTTCTGTGTATTCTTGCCACCTCTTCTTAATATCTTCTGCTTCTGTTAGGTCCATACCATTTCTGTCCTTTATTGAGCTCATCTTCACATGAAATGTTCAGTTGGTATCTGTAATTTTCTGGAAGAGATCTGTAGTCTTTCCCATTCTGTTGTTTTCCTCTATTTCTTTGCATTGATCGCTGAGGAAGGCTTTCTTATCTCTCCTTACTATTCTTTGGATCTCTGCATTCAGATCGGAATATCTTTCCTTTTCTCCTTTGCTTTTCGCTTCTCTTCTTTTCACAGCTATTTGTAAAGCCTCCTCAGACAGCCATTTTGCTTTTTTGTGTTTCTTTTCCATGGGGATGATCTTAATCCCTGTCTCCTGTACAGTGTCACGAACCTCCATCCATAGTTCATCAGGCACTCTGTCTATCAGATCTAGTCCCTTAAATCTATTTCTCCCTTCTACTGTATAATTACAAGGGATTTGATTTAGGTCATACCTGAATGGTCTAGTGGTTTTCCCTACTTTCTTCAATTTACAAATTCTCTGAATTTGGCAATAAGAAGTTCATGATCTCAGCCACAGTCAGCTCCCGGTGTTGTTTTTGCTGACTGTATAGAGCTTCTCCATCTTTGGCTGCAAAGAATATAATCAGTCTGATTTTGGTGTTGATCATCTGGTGATGTCCATGTGTAGAGTCTTCTCTTGTTTTGTTGGAAGAGGGTGTTTACTATCACCAGTGCATTCTCTTGGCAAAACTCTATTAGCCTTTGCCCTACTTCATTCTGTACTCCAAGGCCAAATTTGCCTGTTACTAGAAGGTAGAACTCTTCTTCTAGAAAAGAAGCAATTTCCAAGATATCTAGAAAAGAAGCAGTTTCCAAGACAGTATTTTCTCTCCAACCCCAGTTTTTGATGTTTTCCATCCCAACTGGAATAGTTGGTCTGAAATTTCGTATCAATTTGGTAATACTCTTTGCCCCTTGCTTATTTATACAGAGATGTTTTAAGAAGAATTTCAAAGAAAGGTGTAATATCATGGTGGCAATGATGGTACACTTGGAGGGAAATTGAGGGAGAGAGCAAGAAGAAGAGAAAATAAATGAGAAAAAAATGAAATTCAAAGTAGGTCTTGGTTTAGACATAAACCACATGGTAGAAGTGAGAGGCAATTGGCATAGATATATGTTCAGGCACCCAGATTTTCAGAAAGGGTCCCCTTTATAATCTAATACTAGTAACATAAACAGATATTAGTAAATTTGACAAAATATTGCTTTCCTACTGTGTTTGTGCTCTGATTTTGGGAATCAAGAGTTCAAGACATAAGAAGCATCTCTTCCATTAAGTGCTTGCAGGTTGTTTTGTTGGACAAGATATAAAAAGCAGTAAGAACAACACTCAGCAGTGTATGATCCTTGCTGTCGTAAAGTGTTAAGGTGTTATCAGGGTTCATTTTGGGCACATTCACTGCAAACCAATGGAGTCCAGTAAGTCTTCATTGAGAAAGAAAGACTGAAATTGGCCTTGAAGAATGCCCTCAATTTTCAAGGGGAAAAAGAGAAACAGGGACCACTTCTCTACATAGAGAAAATGTCTGTCTTTCTCGCTCCTGACATGGGTTGGCGTTTGGGGCAGGTGATCCCCATTGCTCAGAATAGAAGCCTAATATTGCTGACTTGGGCTTCCCTGGTGGCTCAGCAGTCAAGAATTGGCTTGCTATAGCAGGAGACATAGGTTTGATCCCTCGGTTGGGAAGATAACCTGGAGAAGGAAATGGCAACTCACTCCAGTATGCGGGCCTGGGAAACCCCATGGACAGAGGAACTTGGAAGGCTACAGTCCATAGGGTGGCAAAGAGCTGGACACTACTTAGTGACTAAACAACAGTTGCTGACTTAACTGAGTTTTACAACTTTCTCATTTTATAAACGAGGAAATCAAGATTCAGGGTTCATGGTAACAGACTCCAGGTCTTCTGATTCTTCACCTATTAGCCCTCCTTCACATTCTGTGTTTAAAACCTCCTGTAATTACACTACTAGTTCTCGATTGGTCAGGAGTTGACTTCAGACCATAATTAAATTATGACTAATGCATGGACAATTGTAAGCTTTGCATGAACCATAATTATACAAGAAACAGTTGTTGATTTTAATTTCTCTCTACTTTGAAACTTTCTAATTTAGTGAAATCCCTGCAGTAAATAATTAGTTGGTATTTGCAAATGCTTACTCTCTTGAGAAAGGTGCTATATTAATACAAAGAAAAAGGCCCTTTGGTGTCAAGCTCAAGTACCGCTGAGCCTGAAAGTATCAATTAGCCAACAAAATAAACTCATAGGACAAAACTGGATTTGTTGATCTGATATACAGAGGAGTCAAGGCAAAGACACAATAATCCAAGTGATTGAGCCTGGGATAAAGAGGGTCGAGTCCATGAACCACCAGAGAAGACTCTTGATTTTCACCTAATTTTTGATGATAAGTTTAGCAATATCTGCAAAGGGGGAAATATGGTATTTTGAGCCACTTTTGTGTGAAGATAACAAGCTCTGTCTGTCATCCCTGTGTCTCATTGAGTGGATGCTGTAACACTGCATCGAAGAATACTATCACCAAGTTCTAGGAGGTGAAACCTCAGGCAGATAAATTGTCTTTTGAAATAAATGGAAACCATTTGATGGTAGCCTGAGACATTGCAAAAATCAGGCATATATTGAAAAAGAAGAATGGTTTTTCTCACAGGGCAACTGGGAGCTCCAGGAAATAATGTGTGTTACAGTAACTAACTGAATCTCATTCTTCACTCTGGAACCATCTTCCTTGAGTAAGTACTATATATTAGCTCTTACTTGGAGCTGCGTGGAAAGGCCTAGTCATGTTTCTGGGCCTGAGCCTGGGACTGCAATTCTCCAGAAGCTGATTTCTTACTCTCGGGCTTGATTTACTAACTGGCCCATCTCCTGCAATTCCAGCCATCACCCTTGGGGTTCATTTCATCACCACCTGCCTCCTCCAGCCAAATGCCAATTCTTTCCCCTGTTATTCCACTTCTACTGGAAATTCCAATTTTTTTTTAGGTTAAGGGTTTGAAAACATCAACTTAGAGAAAGTATTCTTTTTTGTTTCCAAATTGATCTTTCCTTTTCTCATGAGGTGCCATATCCTTAAGCCATGTACTGAGAGGAGGCTGTGCGAATATTGGTGCTCATTCCTGGAAGCCTCAAAGAAGACTGGAAGGGGTCTCAGATAAAGTATCATTGCCCCTATTTTTAGGATGAAATGAAAGAAGCCTAGGGAACTTGTCAATCATGTCAGAGCCATATTAACGTGAAGCAATTAGAATACCCGACACACAGCAAACAAACATATTAAATTACTAAGAGGGACTTCCCTGGTGGTCCAGTGGTTGAGATGCTACCCTTCCACTGCAGAGGGCATGGGTTCGATCCCTGATTGGGGAAATAAGGTTCCACAAGTGGTGGCTGTGGTAGAGTCCACCTGCCAAGCAGAAGATGCAAGTTCGATCCCTGGGTCAGAAAGACTCCCGGAGAAGGAAATGGCAACCCACTCCAGTATTCTTGCTGGGCTGCAGTCCATACCTTGGGGTCACAAAAGAATCAGACATGACTTAGAGACTAAATAATAATGACAAAATGGCGTGGCCCCTCCCTGCGTTCTGCCCCCACCCCCCACCCCACCAAATCACCAAGAGACAAAGCAGAAGCTCAGTTGGTTTAAGATGGGCCGCCTTAGGAGTGAATGGTAGGGGACTTCCCTGGTGGTCTAGTAGTTAAGATTCTGTGCTTCCTCTGCAGGGGGCACAGGTTCAATCCTTGGTTGGGGAACTAAGATGCTACATGCCGTGTGGTGTGGCCACATTAAGAAAAGGGGGGATGGTATATGCGGACCTAGAAAACCCACCAGGGTGATTCATAGTTGGTGCTTCCCAAGTTTTTCATGTCTCAGCTGTCACACAATGGTAACACAGGGCACACTGGGCTTGCTTGGGGTGGGAGAGTAAGGGTTCAAGGGCCACCGGCTACCATGGCTGCTGAGAGATCGATTAGTATCTCAGCTCCCTGTAACCCACTGTGCAAAGGCCCAGATGAAGCATTTGGAAATACAGTTGAGACTTTGGCAGACGATGGATGGGAAGTTTGGCTAAAAGGCAGGAGGGACTGGTGACAAGGATGGCTCAGTCAGTGAAAGTGTCAGTATCAAGAAGGTTCAGGAAAATGTGGCTGGCTGTGCTTTGACCAGGCCTGAGCACAGGTAAGGAAGTCCCAGGGATGTCTCTGAGAGGTCTGCAGAAAGATGGGGCCCCATTCTTGGGGAAATGAGGTCTTGGTGTGCGTGCTGTGTTTTAAGTTGCTTCAGTCGTGCCTGACTCTGTGTGACCCTATCGTCTATAGCCTGCCAGGCCCTTCTGTCCAGGGAATTTTCCAGGCAAGAATACTGGAGTTGGTGGCCATTTCCTTCTCCAGGGGATCTTCTCAACCAGGGATTGAACCAGCATTTCCTGCATCGCAGGCAATCTCCTGCATCGCAAGCACATTCTTTACCACTGAGCCACCAGGGAAGCCTTGGGATAGTCGGCCTTAAGACAGAGGGGAGGATTGAGCCATAGGGCTGTGGGGGTTGGGGGTGGGCAGTCAGACAGACCTTCATAGGACATGGTGGGTGTCCTTGTCTCTGACTGTCGTCAGTGTTCTTCCCTCTACCACACATGGTAACTTCAGCTCCTCAGGTGGTGAAGTGGGCTGTGTCCATGTCCGCAGAACGTACAGGATGTGCCAGACCCTCCTTCTGGAGGTCCCTTGCTGGCTGAGAGTCGCCACATAAGCTGTAACAGAGCCAGTCTCACCTCCGTTTTCTCCACAAAGCTTTTAATTTGTCATAAACAACACGGTGATCTCCCATCTCTAACCTTAACTTCTTATCAAGATTTGCTCTCTTTTATATGTGGGTGTTTTTTTTTTTTTTTTGCCATATCATGGGTATGTGGGATCTTAGTTTCCTCCTAAGGATCAAACCCATGTCTCCTGCAGTGGAAGCAGGAGTCTTAACCACTGGACCATCAGGGAAATTCTAACTTCTCTTTTCTCTGATTATAAGAACCATCATTTTTGATCCAGAAAATGTGGAAAAGAGAAAAATAGAGGTAAAGAATCTGCCTGCCATACAGGAGTGCAGGAGTGCAGGAGTGTTAGTTCCTCAGTCATGTCCGACTCTTTGCCACCCCATGTACTGGAGTGGGTTGCCATTTCCTTCTCCAGGGGATCTTCCCAATCCAGGGATTGGACCCGGGTCTCCTGCATTGCAGGAGGATTCTTTATCGTTTGAGCTAAGGAGACTTAGTTTCAATCCTTGGGTTGGGAAGATCACCTGGAGAAGGAAATGGCAACCCACTTGAGTATTTTTGCCTAGGAAATCCCATGGACAGAGGAGCCTTGCAGGCTCCATGGGGTTGCAAGCCAGTCGATCATGACTGAATGACCACAAAAACATTTTTGATCCATGAAGTGTGGAAAAGGTAGAAAAATATAAAGAAGTGAATAAAAACAGCCACAGTCTTACTGTAGTATCTCTGCTCTTCCAGATACCTTTTCTGTGTATTGTAACAAAGTGGCTTGAAACATGGGCCTGGAATCAGAAAAACCTAAGACTGAGCCCTGCCTCTGACACTAATGAGATGTTCTATCTCCGGCAAATCACTTCACTTCTGTGTTTTGCTTCATTACCTATAACTTGTAGGTATTGATGCCTTCCTCTAGGGCTATTATAAGAATTAAATAATATAATGCATATACAATTCCTGGCACTCAGTAAATATTTAATAAGGAATAGTTTTTTTAAAGAAGAGGTATCATGTGTGACATGGTATTTTGAAAGGCATTTGTAAATTTAACTGTGTAATCTGAGTGTATTTTTTTATTTTTTAAACTTTTATTGGAGTATAATTGATTTACAATCTTATATCACTTTCTGCTGTACAGAAAAATGAATCATTTACACTCACACTTATATCTACTCTTTTTTTAGATTCTTTTCCCATATAGGTCCTTACAGAATATTAAGTAGAGTGCCCTGTGATATATAATAGGATCTTGCATGCATGCTAAGCTGCTTCAGTCATGTGTGACTCTTTGAGACCCTGTGGGCCGTAGCCTACCAGGCTCCTCTGTCCATGGGAATCTCAGGCAAGAATACTGGAATGGATTGCTATGCCTTTCTCTAGGAGATCTTCCCAACCCAGGGATCAAACTCGTGTCTCTTTCGTCTCCTGCATTGGCAGGCAGGTTCTACAACACTAGCGCCACCTGGGAAGCCCACCGTAGGTTCTTATTGAGTGAGTGAATGAAAGTAGCTCAGCTGTGTCCGACTCTGCGACCCTGAGGACTATACAGTCCATGGAATTCTCCAGGCCAGAATGCTGGAGTGGGTAGCCATTGCCTTCTCCAGGAGATCTTCCTATCCCAGGGATCGAACCCAGGTCTCCCACATTGCAGGCAGATTCTTAACCGACTGAACCACCAGGGAATCCCAGGTTCTTATTAGTTATCTATTTTACATATTGTAGTGTGTATATGTCAATCCCAATCCACCTTTTATTCCCCCCATCCAAGTGTATTATACATGAAATAATCTTAAAGAAGAGTCACAGCAAATCTGCATAGTGTTTCTAACCCTAAATTTTTATTCAGTAATGCAGCTTGCTTGGACTGACTGCTATTTATGAGTCAAATTAGAAAGTGTTAATAGTTGAATATATTTCTGCAATCACTTTCATGTCTGCTATGGTATGTTTTATACTGAAGGTATTCTGTTTTGCATTTAGATAAGTCTAGGATCCTTGTGCTTGAGTTTTCATTATTAGAGTACTCATAATTAAAAGTCTGTTTACACAGGGAATTAAGAGTTTTCAAATAGTCACTAACAGACTAAAAATTAGACCCTATTCAAACATGACTCTTTTAACAAAAACCTGTATGGCATAAGTATTTGGTCAGTTTGCAAATGATTTTCAGATGTTTTGGTAGCACTAAATCAAAAGCAAATGTAAACTGCAAATTTTGTAAACAACACAGGATTTCATGAAGTTGATGAACGTGATATACTAGGATGGCTCATATTTCTCTCAAATTGACTGACAAATAAGGATATCACAAACAATTGAATAAAAAAAATCAACCAACTGAAAATAAAAACAAAGATCAAGATATTAAATTGAACAAAAATTGGAATGCCAAAGGATTTAGAGGGTCCTCTGAATATCTTGTAAGTTATATTTTTCATGATTGTGTTAAAGGTGTTGTGAAGGGTGATGATCTATAGTAACATAAAACATTGTTGGGAAAACTGCCCAAATTTCCCAGTCAACCCTTAAATCCTTTTTCCTTTGGGGAATATGATTAGATATTTTACCTATATTAGATTAAACAGAAAGCAAAATCACCTCTTTGTACATTCTCATTTTATTTTTCAAGATGAAGTTGCAGTCAAGGTCTTCTCACTCTTCACACTGAGATTTTGGTCCCTGTTTTACATAGATTCTTTCAGAGTAGCTCATTTCCATTTTCTGATGCCAGTCAGCACCGTCTATGTATGTTGTTCTGCATTGCTTATTGTGCTTCCACGGGTGAGGGAGCTGCGCCCAGGTAACTCACTCAAATGTGCTTCCCAGTGAGTTGGTGACCATAACCTTCGGTAGACAAGACCTGAATGTCCACTTGAATTAATGTGCTTTGAACTACTATGATTCTGTTAATCTTGATTGTCCAGCTATGCTTATTAATATGGTTTAATTTTAACAAGAAAAGTCATGGGGGGAAGGTTTGGGGATTTCCCTTCCTGGAGAGCTTTGAAAAAAAATACAGGAGCATCAGTTCTAGATTCCAGAGACTTTCATCTGCTTGTAGGTAGAGGGTGGAACTTGTCTGATGTCCTCGAAGCATCATCTGGTTAAGGCATGTTCGAAAGAGCCCTGGCATCTCCAAGCTGTGACTTTCAACCCCCCATGACCTCTTTTTGCCATTCGCATTGACCAGGTAGAAAGAGAAATGGTGTGGTTTACACTCTTTGGAGTTTGCACTGATTTGGTTTCTGATGGTGGGCTGGCTAGTTTACATTCAGTGGTTGAGCTAACTGCTGTGCAGAGGAACCTCTTAGCCCTCTCCTGTCCACTTATTCTTGCTCTGACCACCATGCTGCTGGGAGCTTTCATTCTTTTCTCATTTGTGTGTTTTCCAAATTAGTAGTTTGCTCTTGTGTGTTGACCTTTTTAATATTCTGTATTTTGATTGGTTGGTCTTACCGATCTCTCTCATATTCAGCCTGGCTAACCCTCCAGGGAAGAGGTGAAACAGCTATCCAATAAAAATACAAAATACTGAAAAGGTCAAAATGCACTATTACAATAAATTACCATAACTCGAACAGGGAAGCAGGCATTAAAATTCTGATATGTACAAGGAGGGAGATTGGCGTGAGAGTTGAAAATGGCACCGCATTAATGCGCTTGGATGTCAGAGTTCACCCAAAAGAGAGTAAACATTCTAAAACCAGAGTCTGAACATTATCTTGTGAGTCCCCCGTGCTGTCACATCCTGGCATTGTTGGATAACATAAATGCTGTGCAAAACTGACTTCTTTCACAGTTTTTCCTTCCCCAGAAGTGGGGACGAACGTGGGGGGTGGGGGGACAAAAGAACAAATATAGTCTCTGCAAGATGAAACTCTTAAATCAAACTCACAGAGGACCAGTGACAATTTATTGGCTGGTCAAGACACAGAGCATCCGTTATATTTTATTATCTGGGTTCTATGGGCTGTCACTCGGCAGAAATGTCACACATGCAAGATAGGAGCACAGTTTTCAAAGCTCTTTGATTCCCTCCCCAGCTGGAATGTTTACTCTAGAGATGATATTCTGTGAGACGATGCAGAGAGCAACAAACTGGGGATTAGGAAACCTGGCTGCAGCCCATCTCTACCATGGACTTGCTGTGGTTTATGCAAGTTACTTATACCCTTCACCTCGCCTGCCCTTGTAATGACATCAAAGACTCTGTGAATCTTACACAGGACATTGGAGACATCAAAGTGCTGAAGTCAGTGTCTATCACTTTGTCAGTCTCAGCCTATATCAACTCCCAAGCTCCCCCACCCCCAAATGCTGTGATCTTGGCAAGTCTCCCTAACCTCCCTGAACCTTAATTGACATTTTTTGTTTTTTTCTTTTTTCCAGAGCTAGAGGAGATCCAGTGTTAGGGCGTGTGATTCAATGACTTGCCAGGAAGTCCCCCTCCTCCCTCCATCCCATGTGAGAAGCAGAAACTAAATAAATCAAATCTCCAGCCTGGAAGGCCATTTCATATTGGTCAGATCAATAGGAACTCCATTTTCCTTGAGACATCGCCAGCAAGCATCACTGGTGGCTACTGACAGCCGGATGTGCTGGCAGCTGTGGCCCGCTCACCTCGCCTGCCTGTCACCCGTAATGATGGCAGACCCCCACAGGGGGCAGGGTGTGCCATCAAACGCCTGACAGAACTTTAGGGGAGGGCCCCCCCCGCTCATGGGCAACCACAACCTAATTGGCTCCTGCTTCAACAAATTATCTCTTAAGTGGTGGCGTGAAGAGAGCTGTGTTAATCTACGAAATCATAAACCTTCCTCGCAGTGTGATGCTAAGATCCAGACAGATACTAATCTCCAGCCGTACTGTCAGTTATGGTTTTGACACCAACACTTTGAATTGCCAACAGAAAATCGTATTTGACATTTAATTCCAATCATGCAGAGTCTTTCATTGAAAGTGCTGTCAGTTTACCTTTATTTGGGAGACGGGGAGACAATATACTTATGTCTTCTGGTAATTTTTTTTTTCCCTAGTAGGAGGTGGGGGGGGATGGAGAGGAGAAAGGAAGAAAAAAAAACAGACTTCAAATAATGTACCAATTGAAGAAGTACTTTAATCCTCATGTCAGCCTGATGCTGAATCCACTCCCACATGCCTTTGGTTTTTATAGTCTCAGATTTGCTGCCTTCCAACAAATCTCCATCATTTTACACAGATTAGGCATTAATTCAGGTCAGATCAGGATTAATTAGTCAGTAGAAGCCAGCCAGTGGCATCAATGTGCCAACAAGCATTTTAAAATAATCTGTTCTGATTTTGAATCGTTATTTTCCGAGGGGGGAGGGGAGCCCTGGAGCATTATGGCAATCAGTACATTGCAGAATTCCGACAGAACTAGAAAGGAGGGAAAATATCAGTTTAAATCTCACCTGCCATTGAAACACCACCTTTCTTAAATTGAGTCCTAGGTAGTGAAGAGATGGAAAAGGGGCTGGACAAAGATGCCGTATTCAGAAGTCAGGAGAACGCGCCTTGAAGGCTGAGGTTCTCAAACTCAAGAGTGCTTGGAAATCACCTGGAGAGCTTGTTAAAAGACAAATGGTGGGACCTCCCTGGGGGTCCAGTGGTTAAGACTCTATACTCTCAATGCAGGGGGCATGGGTTCAATCCCTGGTTGGGGAACAAAGATCCTACATGCTAGTAGGAGTGGCAAAAAAATAAAAAAAGGGACAGATGGCTATTGGGTACCACCCCCAGAGTTTCTGATTCAGTGAGTTGGGGTGAGGCCTGAAAATGTGCAGTTTTAATAAGTTCTCCTCCAGTCATACTGATATTGCTGGCTCTGGATCATACTTTGAGAATCACTGCTTCAAAAACCGTATAGCCTTCAGACAGGGCAGGATGGAAGCTGGGGAGACACTGACCCCCAAATAGGACAGAAAGCACATCAGAACTTTCAAGTATGACAGGAAGATCAGAAGTGTAACTCCACACCAGCCAATGATGGAGGACCAAGGGACAATGATGTGATGTGGCTAAGCTTTTTCTCTTCACTTGTTGCCTTCCCAGCCCTTTGACTATTTTGGCAGAGAATACAGAGAAGAGGGAGGGGAACCCAAGGTCAAACTAAAGGTAACCTATTTGAAGCACTGAAGATGGACTGTAAGGGGAATCTATTGTTTAGGATGATGTTTTCTCGTCATTAGTGGAAGGTACTTAGGTATAGGGGACTTCCCTGGTGGCTCTAGTGGTAAAGAATCCGGTCTGCCATTGTAGGGGATGCTAGAGATGTGGGTTCAATTCCTGGGTCAGGAAGATCCCCTGGAGCAGGGCATGGCAACCCACTCTAATATTCTTGCCTGGGAAATCACAGGGACAGAGGAGCCTCGCAGGCTAGTCTGTAGGATCACACAGAGTCGGACACGACCGAAGTGATGTAGCATGCCCAAACCCTTCCCTTTTAGGATAAAGGGAGCCTGAATTCTAACTCAAATAAGATGGTTCTTTGGGGATACAAGCCCACCATCCTCTCAGTTTGCTGGCTTTCTGAATAAAGTTATTATTCTGTGCCCCAGCAACTTATTTCTTGATCATTAGCTGGTCGTGCAGCAAGAAATAACAGTTTGGACTCGGTAACATTAGTATTAACTCCATTGTTGTTACTGAGCAGATAGCTTGAAAGGTCCCCTTGACCCGCAGGTGATTTTATTACCCCCACTTTGCACAGGTCAGACACCTGTCTTTCTGAATAGACTCTGTGAGGCCAGTTCCTTCTCTGAACATTTGGGCTGGAGAAGAAGGGAGGGAGACAATGATTAAAGATGGGGAGGGATAAAGAGAAGTCCTAAGGTGGAGAGAGAGGTGGTCGCTACCTTTTTTGTAGACCCTAGGCCCCAGGATGGCATCTAGTGCTGCTCAGGAGAGGAAGACCTGATCCTTGCAGTGGGAATTCCGTTCAGAGATGCTACTGGGAAGAAATACTCTACTTACATGAATGTGCCACTTAGGAGGCATTCTATTCCCATAGCAACAGTGATAGAAGCAGGCAAAACTTAGTCTTCTTCAACTGGGCTTTGTGAGCCAAGTGTGTCTCTTGGCTTCTTGTTAGTAACTCTCCTGAGCTGAGCAAAACTCTCTAGCCTTTTGCATGTCAGCCACACAAGGGGTATGTCAGACCTTCATGGCTAGGAGCAGGGTTTCACTCAGGAAGTATTGGTGAGTGCTTCTTTTGGGTACCAATTGTTAGGGCACACAGAAGAATAAGACACAGACCTGTATGGTCCTTGCCCCAGAGGACTGTAGGGTCCACTGGGGATATATAATCTCACAATTCTTTTGCACTATGGGATGTGTTACAACCGGACCAAATAAGATGACAGATGACAACTACTGATTCAGCAAGAAATAATCAGATGGATTTTTATGATGAAGAACTTGGTCTTGAAAGGAGAGACTAGCAGAAGCCTGGCATGTCTTTGTCCTAGAGGAACCAGTGTCACAGGCAGTTTATCAGAACAGGGTCTGGTTGCCAGAGGCCAGGGCACAGGTGCTGTCATGGTGAATTTTATATGTCAACAGGATAGGGCCAGGTCCATATTAAATATTATTTCTGGGTATGTCTGTGAGGTTGTTTCTGAATGAGATTAGCATTTGAATTGGTGGACTCAGTAAGATAGGTTGCTTTGTAATGTGGGTGAGCATCTTCAATTCTTTGAGGGTCTGGATGGAACAACAAAAATGGAGGGAGGAGGAGCTTGCTGCTTTGGCTTCCTGCCTGCCTCCAGGCTGGGACATGAGTCTCCTCCTGCCCTTGGACTGAGACTTACAACGGTCAGGTTACTGGTTCTCAGGACTTTGGACTCAGATTACAACTGCACCCCTGGCTTTGCTCGTTCTTCAGCTTATCGAGGGCCAGTTGAATGACTTAGCTTCCATAGCTAGGGGAGCCAATTCCCACGATAAAAGTTTTTACATGTTTATTTCCTCTTGGTTCTGTTTCTCTGAAGAATTCCAATACTGGTGTCAATGGAGAAGAAGCTCAGTTTTAAGAATTAGGCCATGGGACTTCCCTGGTGGTCCAGTGGTTAAGACTTTGCCTTCCAGTGCAGAGGATGTGGATTTGATCCCTGGTCATGGAGCTAAGATCCTACCTACCTTGAGGTGAAAAAACCAAAACATAAAGCAGAAGCAATATTATAACAAATTCATTAAAACTTTTAAAATGCTTCACATCAAAAAATCTTTAAACAAGGGAAAAGAATTAAGCCACTGATCAGAGCTGAGCTGCCTGCCATCCTAATGCTCATGGTATGGAAGTCAGGCTCCAAAGCCTCCCTAATTAAAGGCAGAAGCGGCCCAGAGGTTTGGGAGGAGTCTCTAGTAGGCCTGGTTGGGCAAGGATCAAGACAGGCCCTTATTCTCATTGGCTGCATCCTGTTTGCAGGTGGCAGATGTACCAGACAAGACCTCAAAGGCCCTGTACCACTCTTTCCCAGAAGTGGTCTGTCTGGTACTGCAGGGAGAGTCTGGAGAAGAGATTCCACTGGGGCTGTGACCTTGAGCTGCAGGAGGGCTCCATGGCTCTTCTGAAACTTCCAGCAATGAAAGTTGCTGGGATGCCTGCTGCGTCTTTTTCTTTTTTTCCATATTCCCTGCCATTTCTTGGGAGTGGAGAATGTGTAGGGAGTGTGTGTATGTGTGTGTGTGTGTGCGTGCACGCACATGTGTACGCACCTGTTTGCCCATGCTTCCTGCTGGTCCACGTCTAATACTCTTCTTGTGGTGAGTTGACCTCGAGACAGTGGCAGCCACAGCGGCTAAGGCAACAGCAGGGACTGATATCCTTGAGAGACTCAGAAGATGTGTGAATTGTCCATTTCACACTGCTCTTTTAATGCCAACGCCCTCCCTGGTGATAATGAAACAGGAGGACAGGAGTCCTGTGTTTTTCCTTCCTGCGACTTTCTGGGGCAGCAGGGAGCTATGCAGCCTTGCGAAAACTCTAGTCACCAAGTGAGAGCCACCTGACCGCAGTGCCGGACGCTTTCTGGTCCTCGGGTGTTGGTTCCCTGCATCTTTCACCATTTGAGATTAAGCCTATGTCTGTCTCCAGTCTTCACTGGGGCAAGGGAGCCTAGCACAGTGCCTTTCCTGAGGTAGGCATCCAGCAAATATTTATTAATGACTGTGATGGTGATAAGTGCAAAGAGAATTGGAAACAGAGTGATGGTAAGATTCCATTGAGGCCTCCCCCTACCCCCCTCCTCCAGATTTGAACAGGAAAAGTTATACTAGTCTTTGGGGGTTTTTTCTTTATAGAGCACAACTGCCATCAAGGTCAATATGTAATCTTGGGTCATCTTTGAAGTCTCCGGTTCGTCTACTTCCTGGAGTTATCATGAGAATCAAATAAGATCAAATGTGCTTAGTAAAATTAACTCAGTCAATATCGATGGTTATGATAATTTCTTGGCATAGTGGTTGTGGACATGGGTGTGGATCATAGGATTAAGAGCGGGGACTCTGGGGCCAGACTGCCTGGGTTTGAACGCTGACTCTGCGGCTTACATGATATGATCTTGACCTATCTCTGTTTCCTCATCTGTGAAATGCGGATACAGAATCTTATAACAATTGAATAAAGTAATTTTTGTAAAGTCCTTGGAGTAGTTTTTGGTGTATGATAACTGCTGCCTAAGTGTTCATGCCATAAACACGTGAAATTAGGTATTGTACCATAAATATGTGGAGAAAATCTCCCGACAGTAAGACAAACAGTAAAATCCACCCTTTCCTAAAATTGCCCCTTTCGGATGATTTCTGTATTGGCCGACTTTACACACACAACAAAAACCTCACGTCTCAGAGGCTTACAGAAACTAAAGTAATTTCTTGCTCACGTTTTAGGTGAGCTGCTGTGGGTCTATGGGTCCCTTCTCTTAGCTCTGGGTCCCAGATTGGAAGAGCAGTCCCAGTGTGGGACCTGCCCGCACTTTTGACAGAGGGGAAGAGCAAGTAGCCTGAACTAAGCTCTGCAATTACATTGAAAACCTCTGTGACGTGGTCAAGCCTGGGCAAGTCATGTGGCAGTGGACCTGAACGCACAGTTTCCTCTCTGGGAAGGATCTAGTGTGTAATTGTAAAGAGTGTAGCTATCTAGAGCCAAACCAGTGAGGAGATATGGTACCAATTTATGTGAGGAACACTTGAAAGCATTTCCACGAGTTCATAGAGATACTTGTCCTTTTTTTCCTTCTTGTCATGATACAGCTGATTGAATTGTTATCCTATAATTTATTTAACTTGTCCTCTGTTGGTGAACAGAACAGTCATGCTTTTACAAACAATGCTGAAATAAATAACCTGGGCCCAGGTCATTTTGCATGCGGCACTCAACACTGGATATGAAGGACCAAAGATTTATGTTATGTTTTGTTAACTTGTTCTATCAGGGATTGGGAGAACAGAATTAAAGCCTTCAGCCGCTGGCAGGTTTTTGTTTATTTTTTCTGTATGTCAAGATAATTTCTGCTTTAGGAATATTGCTGCTATGTAATCAGGTATATAAATATTCATAACTGATATCTTAATTGTGAATTGTACCCTTCAGCATTATAAAATGCCCTTCTTTGCATCATTTAATGCTTTTTGGCCTCAATTCCGCTTTGCCTTTAATACCATAAACTCTGCTTTCTTTTTGTTTGCATTTGTGCCTGCTATGCCTTGTCCAGCCTTTTATTTTCTAAAATCATTTTGTTTCACTCTGTCTCTTTACAGCATAGAGTTTGGATTTTCTTTGTGCTCAGATCTGAAAAACTTTTAATAATGATGAAGGCTCATTTACACACTGATGTGTATGCTTGGGTTTAGTTTTTCATATGGTTTTATGTGTACTCTTTTTATAATTGCTCTGTGATCATTTACAGACCCATCTACTCTGTGGTCTTTGCTGTGTGTGTGTTTGTGTGTGTGTGTGTGGTGTGTAGTTCTCCTGATATTTAGGAAAGCTGATAATTTTGTTCTAGTTGCTGTCTTCATAAAATTAATTATAGCTTTATAAAATTCTCATAGTCCCTGTTTATTCACATAGTATCAGATGGTTTCCTGATATGAGCAGTTATAAACTTAATGGGTTTCCTGTTGTTTTGCCCTTCCTTCCTTCTCCCTAGTTTCCCAAATTTCATCAGTAACATTATTTTGCTTGCAGTTTACATTTGAACTGTCAGTGAAGCTTTAGTACTTCTCATACTCCTCAGTTACTTAATTTGTCTGCTTTTCTAAAAAAAATTTATTTGGCTGCACTGGGTCTTAATTGCAGCATGCAGGATCTTTAATTGTGGCAGGCAGGATCTAGTTCCCTGACTAGGGATCGAACCTAAGTCCCCTGCATTGAGAATGTAGAGTCGTAGCCACTGGACCACTGGGAAAGTCCCTGTCTGCTTTAAATCTTTAAATAATATTCTCTGACTCTTACTGGTTACAGATGAGGTAAATGGCAGAATTACTGCATCTCTTTCCTTTTTATCTTCCCTTATCCATTAAAAAAATTTTGTTGGCATTTATTTCTAGATTGTCAGGTTATATAACACATTCTCCTCCATCATCCAAACCTATATTTGTATTTCATTTTTCGCTCTAAGGTGCATATATTTAAGACTCACAGCCAGTTCCTTTGCGCTAGAACCCAAGGCATTTCTCGCTCTGCTGTGGTTTATCTTCTGGAAGTTGCCTCAAGAAGGGCTGTGGAATAATGTTCCTTGAGTTTTTGCAGGTTCAGAACTGTTTGTTCATAGTCATTATTCTTGGAGGATGATTTGGATAAATATAAAATTCTTGGCTCACATGTTGAATCCTTGAGGACTTAGGCATTTCTCCAGTGTCTTGAAGTGTTGAATGTGAAGAAATCTGAAGTCAGCCTAATCTTTCTCTCTTGTAATTGAACTTTGAAATGCTGGGTCGAAAGATTCTTTAGAGTCCAGCAACTTTGTCAGGCGAAATCTTAGTGCTGACTATTCTGGGTCAGTTTTCCTGACCACGAAAGGCCCTTTCAACACACAGAATCAAGCCTTTCCTATCAGGTTTGTTGAATTGTATTGTTAAGAATTTGTTTGCTTCCATTGTTCTGGTTCATTTTATTTCTTATATCTTAAGGGAGTCTAGTATTGGATCTCCTTTGCCTGTCTTTCACATCTTTAATTTTCTCTCTCCTGTTCTGAAATGCCTTGTTTCATTTTGTGTCCTTTTATTCAAGTTTCATGTACCTGCCTCTGTATTCCTTGTTCTGTTTTCCTCAGTGTCTGTTCTGCCTTTTGCAACTTCATGTTTTGCTTTCATTTCTGTGATATTTATTTTATTTATTTCTACTTCTTTCCAAAGTTTGCCAGCCACTTTGTGAAGTTTCAAAATTAAGAATTTTCTGCTTTTTGTCCGTATTTTCCCTTTCTTTTTATTTCTTTTTTTGGCCATGTTGTGCAGCTTGTGGGATCTTAGCTCCTCAACCAGGAATTGAACCTGTACCCTTGGCAATGAAAGCACAGAGTCTTAACCACTAGATCTCCAGGGAATTCCCTCATATTTTTTTCTTATAGACTACCTGCATTGGAGCTGAACTAGTTATCTATACTATTATTGTTGTTGTTCTACCTATAACCTATATGATGTATATGTTTTTAAACCTCATATCCAAATTCTTTTTTTTTTAATTTTTAAAATTGAAGTATAGTTGATTTACAATCACAAGTTGATTTACAAGGGGATGACAGAGGATGAGATGGTTGGATGGCATCACTGACTCAATGGACATGAGTTTGAGTAAACTCCGGGAGCTGGTGATGGACAGGGAGGCCTGGCCTGCTGCAGTCCATAGGGTCGCAAAGAGTTGCACATGACTGAGCGAATGAACTGAACTGAACTGATTTACAATGTTCTGTTTGTTTCTGAGAATGATTCAGATATAAATATATGTATAGATATACATATATATTCTTTTTCATTATGGTTTCTTACAGGATAGTGAACATAGTTTTCTGTGCTATACAGTAGGAAAGGACCTTGTTCATCATTTTATATAGTGTGTATCTGCTACTTTTTGAATTATAGTTTTCTAAGGACATATTCCCAGAAGTAGGATGGCTGGATCGTATGGAAACCCTATTTTCAGTTTTTTAATGAAACTCCATACTGTTTTCCATAGTGGTTTCACCAATTTACATTCCTACCGATAGTGTAGGAGGGTTCCCTTTTCTCCACACCCTTTCCAGCCTTTGTTATTTGTAGACTTTTTAAATGAAGACTGTTGTCATTGCTGTGAGGTGATACCACATTATAGTTTTGATTTGCATTTTTATAATAATTAAAAAATGTTGAAATCTTTTTATGTACCTCTTGGCCATCTGTGTGTCTTCTTTAGAGAAATGTCTAGTTAGGCTATCTGCCCATTTTTTTTTCTTTTTGATTGAGTTGTTTGTTGTTTTGTTATTGAGTTGTAGGAGCTGTTTGTATATTTTGGAAATTAAGCCCTTGTCAGTTGCATGCTTTGTGAATATTCTGTCAGCCAAGTATATGATATTATATATAGGATTACTTTTAATACTGTTATTATTCTTATTCCAGCAATAAATAATGATAATAATACCACTGTTGCTGTTGTTCATAGCAGAATGAATTGGGTCTTCTGAACCAGCTCATTGCTGGGAGATCCTGTGTGGGGAGGGGCCCAGGCAGCCCCGGATCCTTCCTCTTCTGCTCCATGGAGATAAACAGCTGCTGTGATGTGGCTCAGCCTGTGATTCTCTGCACCCTGCCTCCTCCCTGCCACTGGGAGCCAACAGGGCCCCCCAGGGCGCAAGTCACCTGTTCTGTCTACTTAGTCCCTGTAACCATGAGATGAGCCTTCTCCTTCAGCCATGTCATGTAGGTGGCACTTTCTGAAATTTATCCTTACTGGACTCTCCTGCCTCCTTTATTGCTTCTACTCTTCACTTCCCCCAATTGAATCTCAGTCCAATCTCACAGGGACCCCTTACATGTACTTTGGAATCCAGATTATATTTGTCTCCAAATTCTGTGGACACCACAGTTTGTATAGTTTATTCTTCTCTTTTTGTTTTGCATGATTTCTCAGGGAAAAGGAGTAAAATGAGGAGAAGCCTACTTATTTATGTGGCTGTATTCAGACCAGAAGTCTTGCTTCTGAAACCAACCTGAAATCCATGTACTATTGATGTCCTTTTGTAGTCCCTTCCTGTGACTTAATTTAAAGCCTGGCATGCTTGGTTGTAAGTAGAGAAAGTTGCTTTATGAAATAATGTTTTCTCTCAGCAAGGGACAAAGAATACTGGGAACAGTGTTATTCTTCATGATGATGGTACTTTTAGTATCTACCAATTCTAGATTCCTCTCTCAGCAATCGAGAAAAGATGTTTTTACAAAGCAAGGATCATTTTTTCGTGCCAGCTCTCAGAGTGGTTGTCCGGTTTATTGATTTCTGATCCAAAGTTGAAGAATGAGTTCTGGTACCTTCTGGTGATGTCAGAACAGCTCTGGGTTCAGGACAAAGGGTGTTCACATACACAGCTGGTGGAAGTGTAAATTGGTACAAGATTTCTGGAGGAACTCTGGCAGTCTATATCAAAAGACTGAAAAAAAAAATCATACCCTTTCACCCAGTAAGTCTATTTTTAGGAATCCAGCTTATAGATATAATCAGAGACTTTGTCAGAAATCAATGTCCCAAAATAATTACAAAAAGTTGGAAACTGCTTAAGTGTTCAAGGATACTAGTTAAACTGTGCTGCATTCATATGGATGGAGTAGAAATCATTCATTAAAATAATCTTTCTGTTAATGTTTCAGTGATGTGGGAAAAATGTTTATGGCACTATATTAAGACAGGATGTAAAAATCTATAAACCATGTGATCTTAGTTATGTAAAATATGCAAAGAAAACAGCTAGAAAGAAATAAGCATTAATAATGATGATTTCTAGTTATGAGACTATTAGTTTCAGGTGTAGGCTTAGAATTCTTTAAGTCCTTTCCACAAACTTTACCTCCTTTGACCCTTGTGGTTACTCTGTGGAATAGGTTAGAACAGTCAATATTCCATCTCATGGGTGAGAGCAGTTAGCAAGCCCCGTGTCCCCTGTTTGGTGACTATTCTAGTGTAGACAGAGCCAAGTTTCTCTAGTTCCAGTGTTCGATCTCTTCTTGCTGACTGAAGTGCATGACAACTTTAGCCTTCTCAACTTCTCTCTTCTGACAACCATTTATTGCAAGACAACTCATTTATTTACTAGGGGCGATATTTCACCACCTGCTTCTCTTGGAGATTTTACCAGGATGTCACATTGCTTAAAACTAGACCTTCTATGTTTGACTTCTTCATTGAGATTTTATGGCTCTTGTGGGCTATTTCCAACTAAAAAATATTGCAGCTATTCTTATTGGCATTGAACTTTAGGGTCTCTGTCTCCAATTTATCTGAGGGTTGGAGCAGACCCAGAGCTGTTTTCTGAGAAAAATCTTGGCCCTGTATGGGGCTACTCACTCAATTCACCTCAAACTTGTATCCTGATTGGGCTCCTTAATTTATAGGCAAGGATGTCAAACAGGATCTTTGCTCCGCTGGCTGTTAAAGCACAAATATCAGCTCTTAATCAGCAGTATGGAGTGTCTGTCCTCCAGGTTCTTGTTGGAGGGCAAACCCCTGAATTCTTTGCTATATAATTTGTAACCAATACTCAGCAAAACTCTAGTCTTCTACTCTGACTGCCTATCTATCCTTTATTGCCACTTATCAATAATATTTTTCTCTCCTTCTAGACTTGAACTTAAAATTTTAATATATTCATTAATTCAGTCAACAGACAGGCATAGAGCCTGACTAGGTATTAAGACTAGGTATTAAGACTAGGTACCAGTCTGGGCATTGGGAATATAGTAGTGAGCAAGACAAAGCTCCTACTCTCAAGGAATATATATCCTATTTGGTAGAGACAGATAGACATTGAACAAATAAACAAGTAAAGATATGGTATGTCAGATGAGGATAAATGATATAGAGAAAATTAAAGCAATTTAAAAGAAATAAAGTGAAAAGGACTGTGTGTGTGTATATGTGTGTGTGAACATTTACTTAGAAGAGCATTCTAGGAGGAGGATGTGGTGGACCCTGAGGTCTTTAAACTTAAGTGGGCTTTTCGTGTTTGGGCTACGATAAGTAGACCAATATGGCTGGAACAGAGAGAGGGGGAAGGGGAAAGAGTTGAAATCAAAGAAATAATGGTAGCGCAGGAAAGGGTGCTGGGTTAGGGTGGGTGGCCTGTAGGCATATTAGGCAGGGTTCTCCAGAACCTGGTGACTATCTATGTATGTGTGTGTGCTAAGTCACTCAGTCGTGTCCGACTTTTTGCAACCCCATGGAATGTAGCCTGCCAGGCTCCTCTGTCCATGGGATTCTCCAGGCAAGAATCCTGGAGTGGGTTGCCATTCTGTTCTCCAGGGAATCTTCCCAACCCAGGGATCGAACTCACATCTCCTGCAGTTCCTGAATTGCAAGCAGATTCTTTACTACTGAGCCATTGGGGAAGCACCCATATATGAATAGTATGTTATTATATATAACATTATGTAATTGAGAGAAATATGAGGAATTGGCTCACACAGTTATGGAGACTGAGAAGTCCTATGACCTGCCCTCTGTAATCTGGAAACCCAGGAAAGCCCATGGTGTGGGCTTCCAGTCTGAAAGCCAGCAGGTTTGAGACCCCCAAGAAAAGCTAGTGTTTCAGCTTGAGCCTGAAAGAGAAGACCAGTGACCCAGTTCACATCAGCCAAGCAGGAGGCAGTCCCTCTTCCTCAGTCTTTTTCTTCCATTTGAGTCTTCAACTAATTGCATGAGTCCCACTCACATTAAGGAGGGCAGTCTGCTTTACTCAGTCTACAGATTTCAGTGCTAATCTCATCCAGAAACACACTCACAGACACAGCCAGAGTAGTGTGTGATCAAATGCCTGGGCACCCTGTGGCCAGGTTACATTGACACATACAATTAGCCATCACTGTTGGTGACAGCGGGGCGGTCCTGGTGGCTCAGCAGGAAACAATTTGCCTGCAGTGCAGGAGTCACAGGGGACATGGGTTCGATCCCCAAGTCGGGAAGATTCCCTGAGGGAAGGCACGGTATTCTTGCCTGGAAAATCCCCATGGACAGAGGAGCCTGGTGGGCTACAGTCCATAGGGTTGCAAAGAGTCAGACATTGTTGAAATGACTTAGCATGCATGCACACATAAAGTGATAGCATTTCTGGCTTTTGCTTGCAGAGAGATGGGGAGCCACTGGAGATGTTTAAACAGGAGACTGACATGAGCTGACTTAAATTCTAGCGGGACCCCTGGCTGCTGTGTTAAGAACAGCCTGGGGCAGGCAGGAAGGGGAAGGGCAAGAGTGAGGGCAGAGAGAAGAGTTAGGAGGCAACTGAAATAGTCTAAATGAGAAATGAGAGTGGATTGGACTAAAGTGGTATTGGTGGAAATGTGAAAGGGCTGTTTCTGGGTTTATTTTTAAGGTAGAGCTTCTGGGGACACACAGGACTTTGTACTGTTGTGACAGCATCTTTCATTTTTGACTGAAATTATTTACTAGTGCAAATAATTTGACTCCTGCATTGGTTGCTATTTTATTAATCTTTGTGAAAATAGCAACATGGTAACCATGTCTAACATCTATTGAGCTGTACTCAGTGTTGGGGGCTGAGCACATTTCATCTTTGATTCTCACATCAGCCCTATGAACTAATTTTTTTAAATTACTTTGTTTATGTATTTATTTTCCACCATGCTGGGTCTTGATTGCTGTGCATGGGCTTTCTCTAGTGGTCGTGAGTGGGGGCCACTCTCCAGTTGAGGTGCATGGGTTTCTCTTTGTGGTAGCTTCTCCTGTTGTGGAGCGTGGGCTCTGGGGTGCACTGGCTTAGTTGCTCTGCGACATGTGGGATCTTTGCAGACCAGGGATCGAACTCTCGTCTCCTGTATTAGCAGGGGGAGTCTTCACCGCTGAACCACCTGGGGGATGCCCTGAACTTATTTACCCAATTTTATATAGGATAATCGTCAAGTCTGAAAATATGGATACTATCATTTATCTCGGAACAAGTTCAGCATGTCCTTGATGACATTTTGTATTTGGATACACTATTATTTGTGTTCTAACAGGTTGAAGAGATCCTTGGTGCCATTATTCATATGTCTTGGTCTCCTGACTTACGGACACCCTGTAAATGAGGTTGAGAGACTTAGACAAGATCCCAGCCAGTCAGTGCCTAGCACTGTGCTAAGTACCTTGCAGGTATTAATAAGCAATATTCATCCTCACAGATTTCTGAGGGCTTCCCAGGTGGCACTAATGGTAAAAAAAAATCCACCTGCTAATGCAGGAGACATAAGAGATGTGGGTTCCATCCCTGGGTTGGGAAGAACCCCTGGAGGAGGGCATGGCAACCCACTCCAGTATTCTTGCCTGGAGAATCCCAAGGATAGAGGAGCCTGACGGGCTACAGTCCATAGGGTCACAAAGAGTTGGATACGACTGAAGTGACTTAGCAGGCACGCACACACTGTGCGCCAAGCACATGGAGGTTTGGAGACACAGCATTGAAAAGGCAGTCTGCGTTGCTTCACGCATGAAGCGTGTGTTCTAACGAATGGCATACTTAGGAGTCAATGAGTAACCTGTTTTGGTGTGAGCAGAGAAATAGAAAAAGGCCCCAGAGTGGTGAGTAGGCGCAAGATAGATGAGAACCTCATAAGCTCAGGTGAGGAGCTTTATTCAAACAGGAGGCAATGCCTCTAGTTAGGAAAGACAATGAGAGGCCTGGGTGTGACAGAGGGCTCTGTTTTCCCAGCTCATCTGCCATTTCTTCCCTTCATTCCCATATTCCTACAGTGCAGTTACAGAAAAGTACTGGCCGAACTAAGTCTTCCCTGGTGGCTCAGTGGTAAAGAATCTGCCAGTAATGCAGGGGATGCAGGTTTAATCTCTGGGTTGGGAAGATCCCCTGGAGGAGGACGTGGCAACCCGCTCAAGTACTCTTGCTTGGAGAATCCCATGAACAGAGAAGCCTGGCAGGCTACAGTCCATGGGGTCGCAAAGGGTTGGACACGACTGAAGCGACTGAGCATGCACGCACACACTGGCTGGACTAAAATTCCTACCCCTTTTACCTGATGCTTGGCCAACAAGACACCTCCTCAAGTGATGGAGCAGCAAGAGAAGTCGCCCCGGAGCTGGGAGAATATGTTGTCTCTGCCACTGTCATTTAGAGGAGAGATTCATGGGCAAGCAGCTGTGGTTTGTGTCTGAGTGTATGGCTGGGCCTGGTGTGGCCGAGATTTCACCCGAGTGCCCTTAGTGAGCCAGCTTCTGCCTGGCCTGCCCACCGCCTGGCCTGCCCCACTGCCCCCACGGCAGTCTGTTCTACAGGCAGAGCAATGCTCTTTCTTCCCTCCAGCAGTTGGGTGCAGGGTGTGGGCAGAACCAAGCACAGCTAGCCCCTTCTGATAGCCGATCACCTGCTGCACCGTGGTCCACTGAAGTAATGGGCAGCGCAGGAAGCACCCAGAGTGGTCAGCTCTCCTGGGATTTGCAGACAAAACACCTGAGATCAAAACAGCCCTTATGCAGGAAGTTTGATTTCAGTATAAGTCACGGTCAGCTGGCGGCATTTCCTGTTTGGGGGAAGATCCAGGGTGTGGGTTGCAGTCAATGCTAGCATTATAAAGACCTGGGTTCTAAAGCTGGATCTGCTACTGACAGCTAGATGCTGTTGGGCAAGTCCCTGAATGGCACCGAGCTGTGGTTTGTCCTTGGCAACAGGAAGGACTCAGGGCAGATAATACCATCACCACCACCACAGCTGCATTTTATTATGTTCACTCTGTGCCAGGCAGTGGTCCATATGTTTTCCATGTGCCAGCTGAGTCACCAGGGAAGCCCAAGAATACTGGAGTGGCTAGCCTATCCCTTCTCCAGGGAAACTCCCCGACTCAGGAATCAAACCAGGGTCTCCTGCGTTGCAGGCAGATTCTTTATTATCTGAGTCACCAAGGAAGCCCAAGAATACTTGAGTGGGTAGCCTATCCCTTCTCCAGGGGATTTTCCTGAGCCAGGAATTGAAGGGGGTCTCCTGCATTGCAGGTGGATTCTTTAGCAGCTGAGCTACTAGGGAAGCCCTTTTCCGTGTATGTGATGTACAAATATTATTTCTATTTCAATTTGCTCCCTCCCCCCATTTCTTCCCTCCATGAAATTGTACATGGAACGCGCGTTCAAAACAGAATGGCTTCGTTTGAAGCAGGGACAGGGGATAGGACTGCCACTCTTTTTTTTTTTTTTTTAATTGCTGAGCTATTTTCTTCTTTAAAAAGTTTTTATTTTTGGCTGCTCTGGGTCTTCATTGCTTCATGTGGGCTCTCTCTAGTTGGGGTGAGCAGGGGCTACTCTCTAATTGCGGTGCTCAGGCCTCTCACTGCAGTGGCTTCTCTTGTTGCAGAGCAGGCGGGCTTCGGTAGTTGTGGCGCGCAGACTTAGTTGCCGCTCGGCAATGTGGAATCTCCCTAGACCAGGGATTGAACCCGTGTCCCCTGCGTTGGCAGGCGGATTCTTCAGTACTGCACTATCAGGGAAGTCCCAGGACTGCCACTCTTGACAGCCTTTTAATGTCTCCAGCTGCCCCGAGATGTTTCCGCCAAGAATTATACCTGTGGATGGCTGGCGGGAGCGAGTTAGAGTCCTGTGGCTGCCATAACGTACATGTTACGGAAACCGAAAGTCCAGTCAGCGTCCCCACCGGGCTGGCAGGGCCAGTTCCTCCTGGGAGCTGTCGGGGAGAACCTGTTTTCTTGCCTTTTCTACGTCTCGAGACGCTTGCGGCGCTTCCTCACATCGCTGTATCCTCTTGCTTCCATCCGCGCATGTCTTATTCCTGTTCTCTCCTGATCTCCGCCTTCTGAGGACATTGGCGATTGCATCCGACCCACCTGCAGAAACCAGCATAACCTCCCTAGTGCAGCTCCTTAATCTAATCACAGCTCGAAAGTCCTTTGTGCCTTGTAAAGTAGCGTTCACAGCATTTAGGGACTAACATCTTCGGGGGGCTATTGTTCACTCTACCCCTTCTAAATCTCTTCAGACCCGATAGCTCTTCCATACACTCAGAACAGGGCACATGAGTCCTTCCAATGGTGTTCATTTATATAGTTAATTTTTTTTTAATTTTTTACAATTAAAAATTTTTTATTGGCATACAGTTGCTTTACATTCACTTAGGTATTGATGGATCCTTTTCAGAGTACCCCCCCCCCCTCTCCCGGCCACCCTGTGCCTTCTATTTTGAGTGCCTCTCTAACGCGGTGCAGTAGATTGGGTGGTGTTTGTTCTGAGACTTGGACGGGTGGAACGTGAGGACGTTGCACACGGTGAGGGTCCTCGTGCTCCCCGCGGCCGTGCCAGGGGTGTCTTTGATCACCACAGCAATGTCAATACCAATTATTTTCCCCTTCATGATTAGCTCCACTCAAGCTGAGTCTAAATGATATCAAAACAGCCAGTCAATTTGGTCGATTTACTCAGTCTGTCAATTTAGTAGAAAATAAAAAATCTATTAAATTAGTGGTTTGAGTGAATTGACAGTTTGCTTACTGATTCAGTGGAGTCAGGAAGCCCTGTAGGAGACTCCGGAGATGAGAACCACCAGATGAATACTGTTAATCCTCCCAACCGGACATTCTATAATCATGGTGATGAAAATAATACCCTTGCTCCACATTTTCAGAGAAATAATAGCTTTTTCAAGAAGGCTCACAGTGATGATCTAATTTTGTTGTGCCAACATCTAAGATAGGATGGCTGAGGAAACTGAGGCAGGGAGGCTAACGGATTTAAAGGGAAAGACAAATATTACATGATATCACTTATATGTGGAATCTAATACAAATGAATTTATTTACAAAAGACAAACAGACTCACAGACATAGAAAACAAATGTATGGTTACCAGAGGGGAAGTTGAGGAGGAGGGATAAATTAGGTATATGGAATTAACAGATCTACACCACCATATACAAAACAGATAAGCAACAGGATTTATTATGTAGCACAGGAAACTCTATTTAATATCTTGTAACAACCTATAATGGAAAGGAATCTGTAAAAAGAATAATTGAATCCCTTTGCTTTACATCTGAAACTAGCACAATGTTATAAACCAACTATACTTCAGTTTAAAAACTTTAAAGATTCACAGCAACAATGACAATAAACATACTCCTCTTAAAATATGCTGAGAACTGATTTAAGCACCCTCCATGTTTTAGCTTATATAATCCTCTCTACAAATCCATGAGGTGGATTATTATCCAGATTTTACAAGGAGTAAGTTAAGGGTAGAGCTGAGATTTAAAGCTGGGTTTCTTGATAACCTGCTTTTTTCTGTAGGCCAAGAGTTCCCAACCTTGGTCGTACCTTACATTCTCAAGAGTCCATGAAAATATGAGAAGTTGTACATATAAGGTTCTACACTGCAGCTCTATCTGTAATAGCAAAAAAAAAGAAGCTAGAAACAACCCAGAAAGCACCATGTCACATCTCATGCTAGAATATTACATCCCTGTGAAAGGAGTAAGGGAGATCTTTACACAGCATGAGGGACCAGTTTCCAGGATTCCATGAAGAAAGCTAAGTGTGTGGTTTGCTACATTTATTTACAAAAGGGAAGGACTGTGTCTTTTCTGGTGAGAAATTCTACAGGATATAGTCCTGATTTCTTGATTAATAAGTGTTTGCACGGTGACAGAGAAAGAGAGAGCAGGCACATATAGATTAAAAGTTTAGGAGATTATCAATGAATTGTAACATAGAAACAACTGGGAAAAATGTAAACTGATTTGAGTAATCATATTGTTGATAGTAGTTATTTGGAGACTGTTGTGTGTGTTAAGGGATAAAACTAATAATTATGAACTGGGATACTGTTTTTTTTTTTTTTAATGGAAGAGATTGCACATGTAAAAGTCACTGAGGTCAATAAAAACCCTGTAATTCAGAATTTGAATTGAAATAGGATATGTGGCTGAACTATACTGACCTGGTTTTCATCCCAGGCCCCCAGCCCTGTCTCTTGCCCTTTCTGTATGACTGAACATTAGCCTCCTTACAAGATATGTAGCAAAGTCAGATAAGCTCCTTATCAGTCTTTACTATGTTCTTCATCTGCTATGAAAACTGGAAAAATGACTTTGCTGATGCAGATGAGTTAATGGACATGAGACCCCCAGTAGGAAAAAAAACTCTGGGTTCCCATTGGTACAGACCAGCTTCTCAGTCAGATCTATTTTTAGATCCTTTAAAATCCTTTGTACTCCCTTTTAAAAATATTTGTTTTAATTAATTAATTAATTTGGCTGCACTGGGTCTTAGTTGTCACATGCAGGGTCTTTAGTTGTGGCGTGGGAACTCTTGGTTGCAACATATGAGATCTAGTTCCCTGACCAGGATTGAACCTGGACCCCCTGCATTGGGAGTGCTGAGTCTTAGCCACTAGACCACCAGAGAAGTCCCTCCCCTGTAACCCCCATGGATGCATGGAGTGTAGCCATCAGTACCTCTGCTTGATTCTTCCTGTATGTAAATTACCCACAGTAAACTTTATAGTTACATTTTGAGTTGCCTGCTTTGTTTTTCAGTCTCAAAGTTCTTTTTCCATTTAGAAGATATTATTCAGTATCTCCTCCTCCCAAAAGCGTGATATAAACTCTTCCCCCCTCTTTAAACATATAATGTTTTCCAGTGTTGTCCATCACAAAGACCCAGAAACAAATCACCAACTTAGCAGCAATAAGCACCCTTAGCACCTGGACTGTGGCCTCTAAATACTATTTTGCATAAAACCAAGCCAGAGCCTCTCAGAAAGATGGGCAATTCTAGTTGGGGACAGGAATGTATATATGGGCCTGAAGTGTCTTGTCACAGGAGCTCAGGGAAGCCATCAGTGGAGACAGGGACCATGTCAGGAGGACCCAGGAGAGAGGTTACATAGGTTTCCACTGACCAGAGGGTAACTTGAACAGAATCAGAATAACAAACTGAAGCACATTAAGCATGTTTATACTGTTGCTGTTGTTCAGTTGTTAAATCGTGTCTGATTGTTTGCAACCTCATAGACTGCAGTAGACAGGCCTCCCTGTCCCTCACCATCTCCCGGAGTTTGCCCAAGTTCATGTCTATTGAGTCGGTGACGCCATCCAACCCTCTCATCCTCTGTCACCCCCTCTCCTCCTGCCCTCAGTCTTTCCCAGCATCAGGGGCTTTTCCAATGAGTTGGCTCTTTGTATCACGTGGCCAAAGTATTGGAGCTTCAGCTTCAGAGTCAGTATTTCCAATGAGTATTCAGAATTGACTGGCTTAATCTCCTTGCAGCCCAAGGGACTCTCAAGAGTCTTTGTCAGCACCACACTTCAAAAGCATCAGTTTTTGATGCTCAGCCTTATTTATGGTCCAACCCCTACATCCATACATGACTACTTGTGGAGTATATAATACCACCTATAAAATTGTGTTAGCAAATAATTCAAAACTGAATTTTATTAGGTATCCATAATTTAACATAAATACAGGGACAGGAGAACATGTTCACGACATGGGGATTCAAACAGCAAAATATGGACAGTGAGAAAGTCTACGGAACACTTGTCCTCATTTCTTCATTAAAAAGATAAATAATTTTCATAATAAAAAAGAATGAGACAGAGTAAGAACCTGTAAATTAAAATAATTTTAGGAGTGACATCAACAAATTATAGCACCTAGACCTTATTTGCATTCCACCTAAAACAAATGCCTAAAAGTATACCGAACAGTGGGAGAAATTAGATTTTGATGGATCTGAGGAATTACTGTTATAAAGAGACCTTATTATTATTTGGTATAATATAGTATTGTAGTTTTTCTTTTTGGCATGGCTGAGCCTTTATTACTTAGCAAAATAAGGTTCTTGTAATCAAACTCTTCAAATTAGTGGGACAAATACCATATGATGGTATTGGAGAAGAAGCAAGATTATTTTGTTTTTATTTTTTATTAAAGTATAGTTACTTTACAATGTTGTGCTAGTTTCTGCTGTACAGCAAAGTGAATAAGTCATACGTATACATACATCCCCTCTGATGGCTCAGCAGGCAAAGAATGCACCTGTAATGCAGGAGACAGGAGACTCGAGTTCGATCCCTGGGTTAGGAAGATCTCCTGGAGAAGGATATGGCAGCCCACTCCTGTATTTTTGTCAGTATTCTTTAAATAATACAGTATTCTCCAGTATTCTTGTGCTTCTCTGGTGGCTCAGACAGTAAAGAATCTGCCAGCAATGCAGGAGACCCAGGTTTGATCCCTGGGTTAGGAAGATTCCCTGGAGAAGGGAATGCTACCCACTCCAGTATTCTTGCCTGGAAAATCCCATGGACAGAGGAGCCTGGTGAGCTATAGTCCCTGGGGTCACAAAGAGTCAGACACACTGAGTGACTAACACTGTATCATCACAGATCATTAAGTAGGGTTTATAGTTATTTTTAAAAAAGGAGTTATTATCTTTCAGTTACATTCTAAAGTTTGACATCTGGGATATGTTTCAAAATAATTGTATTTCATGGGTGGGTGGTGGGGGCGGGGGCAGAGGTGAACTATTAATCACTGAAACTGAATGTGGCACATGGGTGGTCAGCATGATGTCCACCCATGTTGTGTGTTCTATGTAACAAGTTACATAATTTATAGAGAAAGAATTCTTACTGAATTGCCTATGGTAGGGCCAGGGCTCAGTTTTGCTTTTGTTCCTATTTGAAAGCTCCCTATGTGGATTTAATGCGTAGCCCAAATTCCAGAACCTCCTTTAATTTTCTTGACCTCTCCCCAGTAGAGTTTTGAATGCAGTCCCCCTAGAGAGATGTTGTTCCTGGGGAATGACCCTTCCCATATGATTGGTCTCATCTTTACAATTTTTTTTTCAGTTTCCTCAGTTGTAGGATGTTAAGATCTATTTTTCTATTAGTTTTTCTAATTTCCCCAGCTGGTTTGAAACTTCAGGAAGTTAATAGACATTTTGTATTTGACTTATTTTGCGCTTGAGGCCTCTGAGAATGCCTGCCAATAATGAGCTGACCCATTTTTAGGAACAGTGTGTGGTTCCTAAGATGTCCCTGTTTCTTTTGCTCAAACAGGAGATGCCCATCTACTTTTTAAAATTATTTTGGCCATTCAGCCTATGGGATCTTAGTTTCCCAACCAAGGATAAAATGTGTGCTCCTACAGTGGAAGTGTGAAGTCTTAATCACTGGACCACTTGGGAATTCCCATAGAAATGCCCATTTTCATAAACACCTGCAGCAACTCAGTTCATGTCAATTTCAAAATGCTGGAGAGAATACACACAGTTTCAACAAGAAGTTAGTGATCAACAAGGGTGGAGGAGGGACATGTGAGCCATTCCCTAAAGGGGCTTCTACCCACCCGTTTGAGTGTTCTCTTGGGTCAGGGAGAGCCACTGGGCAGATACTTCAAAGGAGCCCATGGGGTTCGGGGGCAAGGACCTTCTGCCCTGGAGCTGATGAACTTCTAGGAAGAGTGTGGACTCACGGACCACCCATTAATCC
The DNA here is from genome assembly GCA_007570785.1 of Antilocapra americana. Classification (NCBI taxonomy): domain Eukaryota; kingdom Metazoa; phylum Chordata; class Mammalia; order Artiodactyla; family Antilocapridae; genus Antilocapra; species Antilocapra americana. The sequence continues at coordinate 3,935,457 of ML660781.1, forward strand.
CACAGACAGTGTCAAATGAGGACAGAACTTCCCTGGAGCTTCAGGGAGAACATTGGGTCTGTTCTCTGTGTCCAGAAACATGGGGTCAGTACAACCTGTGCAGCTGTCCTGGGTGGTTTAATGCCCGCTGTCACTGTCTTGAAATTCCTAATAATTTTTTAAAAGAGTCCCTTTGTTTTCATTTAGTTCTGGGCCCTGCAAATGATGAGCTGGTTGAGAGGAATGATTTTGGATGTGACACTGTGGGGAGGGTCAAACCAACTCTTGATCCAGGCCCAAATGATCTTGTGCCTAATTTGGAGGGCTGTGTAGAAAGAAAACTGCAAGAAGAACTAGGACTGGAGAGAGAGGCATGCCACGGTGAGCAGGAGATCAATATGAGTATTTTTAGTACTGGTGAAAGGACTTTTCCCCTCCACTGGGTCTCTTTTGAACTGATGCCAGCAGTGAGAACAGGGTTGCAAAGATTAGATGTCTTCAGTTTAGGAGATAAGTGTTCTTAGAGAAGCTGAGCCAGCCACCCAGGACTGCCTGGGGGAGGGCGACTTGTTAGGGAAGGAGCAGTGATAGGTCAGAGATTTTCTGCTCAGGACTCTGAGCCCTGAAGCTGGACCTCAAAGTCAAATGGGTCAGCTCTGAGCCCACTCTGTTGCCCATTTCATCGCTCGCTCTCTCTCTTTTTTTTCTGATTGTACCTTGTAGCTTGCAGGATACTAGTTTCCTGACCAGGGATCAAACCTAGGCATACGGCAGTGAAAGCACTCAGTCCTAGCCACTGGACTGCCATGGAATTCCCTTTAATTTTTTTTTTCTCCTACCCGTTTCAGAGAGTCCTGCTGAAAAGCAGTCTATCCGTTAACTGGCTTGTTCACAGACACAAGCACATGCTTTTATTGTTCAGTCGCTCAGTCGTGTCCGACTCTGCGACCCCATGGACTGCAGCAGTGCCAGGCCTCCCTGTCCTCCACCATCTCCTGGAGCTTGCTCAAACTCATGTCCGTTGAGTCGATGATGTCATCCAACCATCTCATCCTCTGTCGTCCCCTTCTCCTCTTGCCCTCAGTCTTTCCCAGCATCAGGGTCTTTTCCAATGAGTTGGCTCTTCACATCAGGTGGCTAAACTATTGGAGCTTCGGCTTCAGCATCAGTCCTTCCAATGAATATTCAGGACTGATTTCCTGAATGCATTTTTATGTGTGTATATGTGTACATATACACTGTTGTTGGTTGTTTACCACTTACCACTGTTGTTGGTAAGTCATGTCCAACTCTTTTGTGACCCTATGGACTGTAGCCTGCTGGGCTCCTCTGTCCTTGGGATTTCCTAGGCAAGAATACTGGAGTGGACGGAACTGAAGCCTATTATCCAGAGTGAAGTAAGCCAGAAGGAAAAACAACAATACAGTATACTAACGCATATATATGGAATTTAGAAAGATGGTAACGAGAACCCTGCATGCGAGACAGCAAAAGAAACGCAGATGTATATAACAGACTCATGGACTCTGTGGAAGAGGGCAAGGGTGGGATGTTGTGGGAGAATGGCATTGAAACATGTTAATTATCATATGTGAAATCAATCGCCAGCCCAGGGCTGATGCTCGGGGCTGGTGCACCGAGATGACCCAGGGGGAGGGAATCGGGAGGGAG
>ML660781.1:3937206-4027003 GCA_007570785.1 Antilocapra americana
GGGAATGGGGAGGGAGGAGGGAGGGGGGTTCTGGAGGGGGAGCATATGTAAACCCATGGCGGTTTCATGTCAATGTATGGCAAAACCAACACAATAAAGTAAAGAAAATTAAAAAAAAATGAATACTGGAGTGGGTTGCTACTTCCTTCTCAAGGGATCTTCGCGACCCAGGGATTGAACCTGAGTCTCCTGCATTGGCAGGCAGATTTGTAATCACTGAGCCACCAGGGAACCTCATGCATACACAAACAGGAACACATGCACGAACACACACACATCCACATTTCCAGATATAGTTTTAGGGCTTGGAGTTCTATGGCAAACAGGACAGACAGGCTCTTTGTTCTCATTATGCAGGAGGAGGAGACAGATGGGTAGGAATAGGGTAGGCAGAGATGGAGAAGTCCAGATAACATCAGGAAATATGGGGCAGAGCAGTGGATCAAAATTAAGTCATCCTCTGAAATCTTGACCCAAGCTTGAAAATGATCCACTGTTGTTTCTTACATTTTCAAAAGTGCCAGGGAGTATGATTTGATTAAAAGAGACATGATTGAACATCATTGTAATAGCCAAATTAACCTCAGAACATCACTTTCTACTAGTGGTCCTCCACGTGAGGCCCCTGGACCAGCAGCATCAACACCATCTGGGAGCTTGTTGGGAATGTAAATTCTCAGGCCCTACCCAGACTTAATCAATCAGAAACTCCTGGGGTGAAGTGTAATAATCTGTGCTTTAAGAAGCCCTCCCATGGCTGATTCATATCAATGTATGGCAAAAACCATTACAATATTGTAAAGTAGTTAGCCTCCAACTAAAATAAATAAATTTAAAAAAAAAGAAGTCCTCTCAGTGATTCAAATGCACGGTGAGGCGAAGAACCACTGTCATGAGCCATCTCCCTTGGGATCTTGAACTCTGTTCAATTAGGGATGATTCTGATACCCTCTCACCTTTGAGAACATTATGTTTTTCCAGAGCCTTCATACCCACTGTCTCATGTATCCTGATTTACACCTGGGAAACTAATAGCCTCTTAGTTACTTTCTTGCTTCCAGCCTTTAAAATCTACCTCGTAGAGTTTTCATTGAGCTATGATTCCACCTAGCAGAAGAACTGGAAGAGCTTCTTGAGAAAAGAGATAAAAAGGTGGAATGTGGTTTTTGGTTGATTTTTGCCAGCTGGGGCAATTCTACTTCCTCTACTGTCTGTCTGTCTGTCTACCATCCTGCCTACCTATCAACCTGTCTTTCTTCTACTATCTATTGAGTATTTTCCCTTTTGTCAGTCTGTCTGTCTGTCCTTCTGTATACCTGTCTATGTGTTATCTGTGTGTGTGTGTATAGTTATGTATGTATGTATCTATTTTCTGACAAAGAGGGAGTAGAAATGGAGAGAAAATAAAGGCGAAAAGACGGGAGGTTCTGAGTAAATTTTTTGATCCCATGGAGCCTCAGATTCTTCAGATGTCAGAGAAATGTGTGTGTGTGTGTGTGTGTATGTGTGTGTGTGTTTTGTGTAACACTACTGTTTCACATGGTTACCATAAGGCTTAAGGTGATAGCATATAACAGTTTCTGACTCATTCAGAAGGTGGTCGGTTGACGGTCACAGCAGCTGAGTCTGAAAGGAAAAGGGGAGGGAGGGAAGTGTGAGTACGGTGGAGCAGGGGGAAGAAGGCCCAGAGGGCAGGAGAGGAGGCAGGAAAGACCTGCCCAAACCCACTGAGTGGCCTGGAGTATAAGGAGAGTGGGTGGGACTGAGGTGGCAGGGCACAGGTTAAGGGCAGTGACGGTGGACTTAAGTGCAGGACAGTAGACAGTGGAGGATCTGGAGGGGGAGGCTGAAGGTGGTGTGCCAGCTGGGCACACCAAGTGGTGTAGGGTGCCTGAGAAATCAGAGGGGAAAGCACTTTTTATGGCAGCTATTAAAGAACCTAAATGAATGCGCCTTTAAATGAATTGTGTGTTTATGTTTCTGCAATGGACATGTGCCAGGACTGCCTGGGGACGCTTCTCCCACAACTCACCCACCCGCTCCTGACCAAGTTGGTGAAAATATATACCTGCTTCTCTTTCCAAGTCGTTCTACCAGCTAATTATCTGTGAAGATTCAAATCGTGAACGGAAACTCTGAAGCTTTTTATGGGCATTAGGGGAGTATTAAACAGGAAGATTGGAAGCAAAATTACAGTTCCCCCAATAGATTTTTTGGGGGATTGATAAAAATCTGCTTTTAATTAAAAATATAAAGCAACGAAGCCCCCATTCACAAACCGGGAAGTCTTTGGGGTTTAGTCCCCTGTGCAAATGTCTACGGATGTCTGGTGGGCTCCTAGCCTGTGCTGCCTGGTCTGTGGGCCTCCAGGAGGAATGACTGATGGGCTGGCTGGATTTTCGGCTGAGAGGCCTTGCTAATAGATACACGAAAACAGAGGCCATAATGCAGCTCACAAGATGAAGTAGTGGGCTTGTTTCTGTCTAGGTAGGGAATTCTGCCAAGCTCTGTGTTTTAAATAAAACGAGGCTTTTGTGGTTCTTGGCATGGACCCACCAGTTCAGGCTATCCTTGGCATCTGTATGCTGGGCTTTCTCTAGAATGTGGCTGACAGTGGACAAGAGCTCATGAGTGACCCAAGGGAAGGGATACTGGACTTGGAGACCCTCCCCACCAAGCCTATTCCTCTTTCAGTAAAGGCATCTGCTCATTTTCTCAAGCTGAAAACCTAGGAATCAGCCTTGATTCTACTCAGATCTCAAATCTATCTTTGTTGTTGTTGTTCAATCACTCAGTCATGTCCCACATTTTTCTGACCCCATGGACTGTGGTCCTCCAGGCTCCTCTGTTCATGGGATTCTCCAAGCAAGAATATTGGAGTGGGTTGCCATTTCCTTCTCCAGGGGATCTTTCTGACCCAGGATTGAACCCATGTCTGCTGCATTGGCAGGCAAGTTCTTTACCACTGAGTCACCAGGGAAGCCCCAGGTGTATCTTAAGTCTCTTCATCTTTCTCTGTTTTCACTGCTTCCAACCCAGGCCTGCCACCAAGATCGCTAAACTAGGTGCTGCAAGACTTTTTCTTAATCAGTCTGTATGTTCTCTTACCCTCCACAATCTACCCTCCTGCTAAAGTCAGAATGATTTTATTTTAAGATTGTGCACACTTTTTTTTTTTACTGTGTATATCAGTCCATTTCTTTTTATTATTGAGTATTATTCCATTATATGAATATAACCACAATTTATAGATTTTTTTCACATAAGCAAACCATCTGGGTCGTTTCCAGTATTTGGTTACAATGAACAAATAGGGACATTTATGTTTAAATTGCTGCATTGCTAAGAACACTCAGATGCAAGTATTTCTGTAGACATGTATTTTCATTTTTTTGAGTAAATACTTGAAAATCAAAGGGCTGCATCACATGATCTATGTATAACAAACTTTCCCTAGTTGCTCAGTGGTTAGGAATCCACCTGCCAGTGTAGAACGTGCAAGAGACATGGTTCCATCTCTGGGTCAGGAAGATCCCTTGGAGTAGGAAATGGCAACCGACTCTAGTATTCTTGCCTGGGAAATCCCATGGATGTAGGAGACTGGTGGGCTGCAGTCCATGGGGTCAAAAAAGAGTCAGACATGACTGAGTGACCGAACACACACCAACATCCTTGCCTCCACACATACACAGCCTCCTACATTATTAATATCTTCCTCCAGAGTGGTGCATTTGTTACAATTGATAAACCTACATTGACACATCATTATCACTTGGAGGGCTCACTCTTGGCATTGTGCATTGTATGAGTTTGGACAAATGTACAGTTGACCCTGCACAATGTGAGTTTGAAGTGTGTGGGTCCACTTATGTGCAGATATATTTCAACAATGAAAACTATGTTGCTGCTGCTAAATTGCTCCAGTCGTATCCAACTCTTTGCGACCCTATGGACTGTAGCCCGCCAGCCTTCTCTGTCCATGGCATTCTCCAGGCAAGAATACTGGAGTGGATTACCATTTCCTCCTCTAGAATAAATACTATAATACTACACAATACTTGGTTGGTTGAATTCATGGATGCAAAGGAAGAGCAGATACCGAGAGCCAGGTATAAGCTATGTGCCGATTAACCCCCATGTTGTTCAAGGGTCAGCTGTGTAATGAGACATTTTCATTGTGATATCTTACAGTGTGTTTTCACTCCCCTAAAAATCCTCTGTGCTCCTATTCATCCCCCTCCTCCCGCCGCACACAGGATTGTCTTTCTGTGCGAGGTCCCCAGCAGGAAAGGCAGTGCAGCCCTCTGCGTAAAACATGTACTGAGAAGCCAGATCACCTGGGTTTGAATTCTGGCTTCTACAACCACCTGACTGTGTGGACTTGTTGCTTAACCTTTCTGTGCCTTAACCTTTCTTAACCTCTTTGTAAAATGGGGATAATGGCATCTACTCATGCAAATTTTTGAGAATTGAACTGATATAAATGAAGTACTTAACAGTACCTGATACTAGACATATAGTCTTGGTATACATAAGCTTGTTACTATGCACATAATATTTAGGTATTGTGGTGGTTCCTGGAGAAGGGAGTGGCTACCCACTCCAGTATTCTGGTCTGGAGAATTCCATGGAAAGAGGAGCCTGGCCAGCTATAGTCCATGGAGCTGCAGAGTCAGACACAACTGAGTGACTTTCACTGATTGTGGTGGTTGGGCTTCCCAGATGGTGCTAGTGGTAAAGAACCCACCTGCCAGCACAGGAGACATAAAAGAAATGGGTTCCATCCCAGGGTCAAGAAGATCCCTGGAGGAGGATATGGCAACCCATTCCAGTATTCTTGCCTGGAGAATCCCATGGACAGAGGAGCTTGATGGGCTACAGTCCATAGGGTCACAGAGTTGGACATGACTGAAGCGACTTTGCATTGTGGTGGTTATTATTATTTATATCAATTTGTATCAATTTAGAAAATACCAGATTTCTACCCCGGTGGTCAAGGCCATGCATAATCTAGCTTTTTCTTGCATTGCCAATCTTAAATTCCCTCATTCATGACCTTCAGCTGTGCTAGCCTCCTCCTCTTCCTCACACTTGTCAAGTTTTCTCTCTTCCTTTATTTTTCACGTTTTTTTTTTTTTTGGCTGCAGCATGCTACATGTGGGATCTTGGTTCCCCAACCAGGGATTGAACCTACACTCCCTGAATTGGAAGATGGAATCTTAACCACTGGACCATTGGGGAATTCACATGTTCTCTCTTTCTTAAGCCTTTGTGCTTTCATTCCCTCGGTCTGGAGTCCTTCTGATGACTGATTCACTCTCTTTCTCTGGGTGTCCCTTCAGATACCACCTCCGCAGAGAGGCCTTCCACTTGGAGCGGGAAGCAAAGTGACGGGTCAGCCATCGAGATCACATGGCGGCTAGTGCAGAGCATGGCCTGAAAGTCCTTCCAGAGAAGGTTTTTTTAAGCAGGAAAGCAAAGTGAACATGTCAGGTTTTACTAAACCTGAGCAGGAGATTTTAGACTAGCAGCTTGTCCCTCTCACTGTCCTCTTAATGAAGAGATTCTCTGCAGATCTTACTTCCTCCCCAACGGAGGGGTTCACTTAGACGTGAATTTCCTACAGGAGCTTGAATATCAAAAAAGGAGAGAGAGATTGATTCTAGCTGGGTAACAGAAGGTGGACTCTTAGCAGATAATTCAAAAAAAGGGCCATTGAAATGGGTCTTGAAGAATGAGTAGAGTTGGACATGGAGATATGGTGGTGGTGTGGTTGGCACAGTGGAGTCCAGTGTTTGGAACAAGGTGAACCCCGGGGTTCAGAGGCTGTCACCTAGGCAGGTGGGTATCAGACTGTGGGGAGCATGCCAATCACCAATCATCTGGTTCAGAAGCAGACTCCTGGATCCCACCTTTGGAGACCCTGATTTGGGAGTTTGAGCGAAGGTGTGTTTTAATGACACATGAATGATTCTGATGCAAGTGGGGTCTTGCTCTCTGAGGATGCTGTCTTGGGCTAAACAAGTGAATGTAGTGAGAAGTATGGTCCAGTTGGAACTAACAGCCTGAGTCCAGAGTTCCAGACTGGGGATTTGACGTGTTATCTTGTTGGGACTATTGGATGACTTGAGGCTCTGAGTCTGAGCTCCAGGCAAAGGACTCCAGCTCTGAGGCAGGCTTATATGTAAAATGTATTGATTAGCCATGTGCAGAGTGAGGCAAAATGCAGTGCACAGGGGAAGCCACAGTTGCAACAGTGCGTGTGAAAGTCAGCCTGGGCTAGGACCAGGGCAGGGGGAGGGGAGGTATGAGAGATGAGAGGTGGCAGAAATGGACAGAAAGTGCCACATGCAGAGGGACTCCATCCACCTTGTTCACCTACTGTGTGCTTGGCACTTTGGAGGTACTCAGTAAATATTTCTGAGAGGAGAGAATTCAGAAGACTTGGTTAAATATCCTGATGCCCTACAGTTGCTTAGAAAACACTCCAGAGCTGTGATTTCAACCAATAGTCCAAGCAGATGGGTTCAATAAAGCCAATGGTTATTTACATCAATGCAAAGATTGTGTGAGCTTATTTCTGGCTCCTGGGGTCTGGAAAGGAAAAGGAATGATTGAAATGAGGAACGTGCTGAAAGGAAAAAATGGACACTCTAACAAGGAAAAAATGCTCCTGTTTAGCTTAGTCACTGTCCTCCCTGGGGCTTCTGAGGGCTCAGCGAGGGGATCTGTGAGCCCTCCAAAGACCTCAGACCCTCGCAGCTGGTATACAAGGCGAGGGCTCTGGGAATCTCTCTCCTGAGGTCAGGGGACAGAGGGCTGGTGTGAGAATGCAGGAGGAGCAGGGGGCTGTGCTCTGGGGCTGGAATCCTGCCCACTGCCCGCTCCCTCTTTCCTAGTGCTGTGACATTGGGCAAGACAGAACCAATCTGGGCTTCAGTTTCCACATCTGTAAAAGGAGCAGAGTCATCAAACATCCCTTGTCAGGGTGATGGGGGTTGGGAGAAGGTTTGAAAGGATTAAGTATGTGTTCAAGTGCTTGGAACAGCCTGGCATTATAAGCCCACTTGCTGTTACAGTTAGGGAAGTGCTATTGGTTCTTCTGTGGAAGGCCTTCTCTACATCCTTGATGATGCCACAGTAAACATCTTTGAGAAAGGATAGGACTCACAGAGCAACATTGCAATGATTTTTTGTTGGGCTCTTTCCCTTCTTTCTTTTTTTTTTTTTAAAATTATTTATTTATTTGGCCTTAGTTGTGGCATGCAGGATCTTTAGCTGCGGCATGAAGGATCTAGTTCCTTAACCAGGGATCAAACCTTGGCCCCTTGCATTGGGAGCCCAAAGCCTTAGCCACTGGACCACCAGGGAAGTCCCTGTTGAGCTCTTTTCTTAGGCTTAGTCAAATGTGGCATGATACCTTTCTTTCTTGGGGTGGGAAGAGGTGAAATCTAGTAGCTCAAGGAACATGCTAAGCCAAACCAAGCCCCCAGAGAAGAGGACTGAGCTATGCTGGTTTCATGGAGGAAGCGGAGGGTGGTGTGGAATGCTTGTCTGACACATGTAAGGTGCTGTCGTTACTGCTTGTGGCTTTTGGAACTATTGTCTGAGCAACACCCACCTGCCTGTTCAGGTCTGTGTTCAGCTCGTGCTGGCTCACTCAGCGGTGTCTGACTTTTCACAACCCTTTGGATTGTAGCCCTCCAGGTTCCTCTGTCCATGGATTTTTCAGGCAAGCATACTGGAGTGGGTGGCCATTTCTTCCTCCAGGGGATCTTCCTGCTCCAGGGATTGAACCTGCATTTCCTGTGTCTCCCACATTGCAGGTGCATTCTTATGGCTGAGCCATCAGGGAAGCTCCATGTGCTCAGGGAAAATTCCTTCTTTCTCTCAGGCAAGAGCACCTGGCACCTGGCTGCTTTCTCTCTCGTGGAGCCTTGCCCTTGGGCTGCTTGGCTGTGGCTGGGGATCAGGGCTATGTCAGAGCCAGTAGGATTGCCGGGGAGAGTGACCCTCAGGGAGGAGGCCTGGTTGAAGCTCCATAGATCTCTTAACTCCTGCTCTGCTCAGGGGAGAAGAAAAAAATTTAAGAAGAGTATGTTGGCTTATCTAGGTCTGTAAATGTCCTTGTCCAGTAGTCTTGGGTAAATGCCCTTGTCCAGAGCTCTTCCTTATGAATCAGGCCCCACCAGACTTATGGCTTCCCAGGTGGCGATAAAGAACTGGCCTCCCAAAGCAGTAAACATAACAAATGTGGGTTTGCTCCCTGGCTCAGGAAGATCCCCTTGAGAAGGAAATGGCAACCTACTCCAGTATTCTTGGCTGGAGAATCCCACGGACAGAGGAGCCTGGCAGGCTACAGTCCATGGGGTCACAAAGAGTTGGACATAATTGAGGCAACTTAGCACGCACACACACCACCAGACTTAGCATACCAGCCAAGCACATGGCTCTTTAGATAAGACCTAGTATCTCCTCAAACTGAGCCTCTTAAAGGCATCTCTGATGCTGCAAACACTTCTTCAGAGCCTTACCACGAGGAAGCCGCCTCCTGATGGTGTGCTTCTCCCAAGGTCTGGGGTGCTAGAAAGCTGAACCTGCAGATAGAACCAAGAACAATCTGGTCTTCTCTCTCATTTCATCCCATACACATTTTCCAGACAACAGCGGTGTCTGATTTGGGAGCACCTATAAGGAGTGCTCTTTTACTTACCCTTGAATGCCAAGCAATGCCTGACACAGGGTGGGTGCTCATGACTGCTGGCTGAGTGGATAAAAGAAGAACAAAAACTGGCTCCTCTGCAAATGGAGTGGAAAGCAGTAGAGACTGTGGAAGAGCAAGAAGTGGGATGCATGGAATCCAGCTGCAGGACTGGCCCCATTAGGGTATGTGGATGGTGGGGGGTTGGGGGGTGGGGAGAAGGAGAGCCCACTGTTCAAATGACAGAGCCCAAGGGGGCATGGGTGAACTCCAGCTCCAACCAGCTGCTTTTAGTTTCCAAAGCATCCCCCTTTGGAGGGGTTGTGGGGCTGCAGGAGGAATCTCTGGAGAGGGACATTTCTTGAAGTTGGGTGAGTGGCAGGGTTTGGTTGTAAATGACTTTATCCCACCCGGCAGGAGTCTAGGCAGCATCAAAGCTTTGGAGGCAGGGTTCTGACTTCAAATTTCTGGGTCTGACAAGATTAAGCAAGGAGGGCAGGGTCCAGCCAAAGTGGTTGGGGTTCCAGGAAAGATCTTACTGTGGACTGAATGTGTGTGTCCTCCCCCAGTTCATACGCTGAAATCCTATTCTCCAATGTGATGGCATTTAGAGGTGGGACCTTTGGGAGGTGAATTAGGATGAGATGAGGTCATGAGGGTGGGGCTCCCGTGATGGAAATAATGCCTTTTAGAAGAGATGAGAAGGATTGATGATGCTTTTGAATTGTGGAGCTGGGGAAGACTCTTGAGAGTCCCTTGGACTGCAAGGAGATCAAACCAGTAAATCCTAAAGGAAATCAGTCCTGAATATTCATTGGAAGGACTAATGCTGAAGCTGAAACTTCAATACTTTGGCCACCTAATTCGAAGAGCCAACTCATTGGAAAAGATCCTGATGCTGGGAAAGATTTAGAGCAGGAGGAGAAGGGGGTGACAGAGGATGAGATGGTTAGATAGCATCATCAACTCAATGGACATGAATCTAAACAGACTTTGGGAGATAGTGGAAGACAGAGGAGCCTGGCATGCTGCAGTCCATGGAGTTGCAAAGAGTTAGACAAAACTTAGTGACTGAATGACAATGCCAAGAAGAGAAGGAGACAAAAGATCTGTCTCTTTGGCCTGTGAAGATATAACAAGAAGACAACCACTTGTGAATGAGAAAGGGTGACTTCATCGGACACTGGATCTGCTGGTGACTTAATCTTGAACTCCTCAACCTCTAGAACTGTGAGAAACATGTATCTGTTGTCAAAATCACATGGTCCATGGTCTTCTATTATAGCAGCATCCTCTCCCTCCACATCAGCCTAACTGTTCAGCTGGAGTCCAGTTTCACAGGATAGAGAAATAGACGCCACCTCTTGATGATGGTGGGAGCTGTTACATTGCCAAGGGAGTGTATATAGGGTGGAGTGGGGATGTAGCTCTTTCTGCAAATGATTCTGGAGCCATCCTCAGCTCCCACCTCTCATACCTGACTGGTTGCCCAGTGCTGTTGAATATACCTCTGCAGTGTCTCTCTTAAACTATGTACCTATTTTCATTCCATCACTGCAATCACTTCTCTCTCTGATTTTTAAAAATAACGAAAACATTCATTTATTTATTTGACTGGCTGGGTCTTAGTTGCAGCATGCAAGATCTTTGATCTTCATTGCAGTATGTGGGATCTTAGTTGTAGCATGTGAGATCTAGTTCCCCGACCAGGGATTGAACCCAGGCCTCCTGCATTGGGGCACAGAGTCTTAGCCACTGGACCACCAGGGAAGTGTCTGCAATCCCTTATCTCTTACTTGAACTTATGCAGTAAGAGCATTTACAGCTTTCTAACTGGCCTCTGTGTCTCCATCTTCCCCTTTCATCCCAATCCATCTTCCAGAAGGTTCTGGAGTTATTTTCCTAAAGCACATCTGACCAAGATCCCATTGTCCACAGGAAAACATTAAAATTTCTCGGCATGATATTCAAAGACTGTGATTTACTTTTTCAGCCTCACTTCCTGGCATTTTCCACCCACATATTCCAGAAATACCAGGCTTTTCTTTACTCCCGGAAAGTTCTCATCACTTTCCCTCTGGCTAACATTCTTCCCTCCACTTTATTATAGACTATCAGAGTCCTGAGCATCCTCCACAGCTGAGCACAAACATCTTCCTGTGTCATGTTCTGTGATTGCCTGCATCTCTCTGCCTATATGGCCCTTTGTCTACAGGTCATTGAGCTAACACTCATTCAATTAACTTGTGCATGTGTTGGGTGCTGGGGTTATAAGGTGTGTCTTGTCTGCTTTGCTTATCTATTTGTCTGCTTCCTTGTTTGTTTTTCCTTAACCATGGAATTGTGAGCCCCACAGATAAGTGGAATAATGCCTTCCAGTGTGTACCAGGGTAGTGGGTGTTTAGCAGACCTTTGTAAAACACATTGGCTTGTGGGTGAGAAGAGAGTCACTTTGTGCTTCATATGAATGATCGGATTCCATCGAGGTGGAATACAGTATAAAATGCACTTAACGCTAAAGTGCTACTGAACATAATTTAATCTTTCTTGGATGATTCAAAAGCTCTCCAGACTCTTGTAATACTGCAGAATCATCAGTGCAAGCACCCGTTTTCATTGTGTGACGCTGCCAGTCAGGAGTTCAGGTTGATAAACGTTCTGGGGAAATCAGAATTCTTTTTTTTCTAAGCCAACAATTTGCTTAAGTGTTTTAAAAGTACATATTATAATCAAATGCTTGATTTAAAAAAACTTTTTTTTTTCCTTTGGACAGAGCAGGTTGATTCTGGTGAGCTGTGGGGTGGATGAGAGTATAATTAATAGAGGTTATCTGAGAGATGAGGTCACATGTTCCAGTCCTTGAAGTTGAGGCTTCTGAACTGGAAAAACAGCAGTCACATCTTGGAACAATGACACCAGTGCCACTAAGGTTGTAGGGTAGCCCAGGTCACATACCATGTGCTCAGTTGTGTCTGACTCTTTGCAACCCCATGGACCATAGCCCGTGAGGCGCCTCATCCATGGGACTTCCCAGACAAGAATACAGGAGTGGATTGCCCTTTCCTCCTTCAGAGGATCTTCCCCACCCAGGGTTTGAACCTGCGTCTCCTCTGTCTCCTGCATTGTAGGCTGATTCTTTATTCGCTGAGCCATCAGGAGGAAGACCTACAGGAATGTCACTGTTTACTTACACAATGTCACTGTGTAAGTAAATCTAGGCAGGAGGGATCCTCACATCAGATTGGAAGATGGATCTCTTACATCTGAATTAGGAACTGCTTTCTCTGTTTAGTCCAGGCCTGGCCAGTGGGATAGAGCAGGTCTGAGCTGAGAGATTGGATACTTTGGTAAATCAGCAACCAGAACTGTAAACTCCATGATATAAAACAATCTGCCGGACTTCTTATAGCTTCAGCTCTGGCACGGGAAGAACTTGGAAGTTGTGGAACTTCCCTGTGGTCCAGTGCTTAAGAACCCACCTTCCAACACAGGGGATGTGGGTTCAGCTTGAAGTTGGGGAACTGCATCCCACATGCCATAGGGCAACTAAACCCTCACAACTACTGAGCCCACTCACTCTGGAGCTTGTGCTCTGCAACTAGAGAGAAGCCCAAGTGCCACAATGAAAGATCCCACTTGCTGCAACTAAGACTTGATGCAGCCAAAAACAAGTGAGTATAATCGATAAACGAAAAGAGGAGACCAGATGTAATCATATAAAATCTCAATTAAAACCAAAGAAGTAGAAGGAAATGGCACTCCAGAATTCTTGCCTGGGAAATCCCACATGGACAGAGGAGCTTGGTGGGCTACAGCCTATTGGGTCACTGTAGTCGTAGTCAGTGACTAAACAACAACAACTCTGACTACAGGCATCCCGTCTAAAGAAATCTTCATGCAAGTGTGCTAGGAATCAGGTGTAAGACTGAACCTGCCATCGTCACTTAGTTGTGTCCCACTGTTTACAACCTCGTGGAATGCAGCATGCCAGGCCTCCCTGTCCATTACCAACTCCTGGAGTTTACACAAACTCATGTCCATTGAGTAGGTGATGCCTTCCAACCATCTCATCCTCTGCTGTCCCCTTCTTCTCCCACCTTCAGTCTTTCCCAGCATCAGGGCTTTTTCCAGTGAGTCAATTCTTCACATCAGGTGGCCAAAGAATTGGAGCTTCAGCTTTAGCATCAGTCCTTTCAATGAATATTCAGGACTGATTTCCTTTAGGATGGACTGGTTGGATCTCCTTGCAGTCTAGGGGACTCTCAAGAGTCTTTTCCAACACTGCAGTTCAAAGGCATCAGTTCTTCGGTGCTCAGCTTTCTTTACAGTCCAACTCTCACATCCATATATGACTACTGGAAAAACCATAGCTTTGACTAGTTGGACCTTTGTTGGAAAAATAATGTCTCTGCTTTTTAATAAGCTGTCTAGGTTGGTCATAGCTTTTCTTCCAAGGAGCAAGTGTCTTTTAATTTCATGGCTGCAATCACCATCTACAGTGATTTTGGAGCCCCCCAAAATAAAGTCTTTCACTGTTTCCATTGTTTCCCCATCTATTTACCATGAAGTAATGGGACCAGATGCCATGATCTTAGTTTTTTGAATGTTGAGTTTTAAGCCAACCTTTTCACTTTCTTCTTTCATTTCCATCAAGAGGCTCTTTAGTTCTTCACCTTCTGCCATAAGGGTGGTGTCATCTACGTATCTGAGGTTATTAATATTTTTCTCGGCAATCTTGATTCCAGCTTGTGCTTCATCCAGCCCAGTGTTTCTCATGATGTACTCTGCATATAAGTTAAATAATCAGGGTGACAATATACATCCTTGACATACTCCTTTCCCAATTTGGAACCAGTCTGCTGTTCTATGTCCAGTTCTAACTGTTGCTTCCTGACCTGCACACAGATTTCTCGGGAGGCAGGTCAGGTGGTCTTATATTCCCATTTCTTGAAGAATTTTCCACAGTTTATTGTGATCCACAGAGTCAAAAGCTTTGGCATAGTCAATAAAGCAGAAATAGATGTTTTTTGGAACGCTTGCTTTTTCAATGATCCAACAGATTTTGACAATTTGATCACTGGTTCCTCTGCCTTTTCTAAATCCACCTTGAACATCTGGAATTTCACAGTTCACGTACTGTTGAAGCCTGGCTGGCAGAATTTTGAGCATTACTTTACTAGCCTGTGAGATGAGTGCAATTGTGCGGTAGTTTGAGCATTCTTTGGCATTTCCTTTCTTTGGGACTGGAATGAAAACTGACCTTTTCCAGTCCTGTGGCCATTACTGAGTTTTCCAAATCTGCTGGCATATTGAGTGCAGCACTTTTATGGCATCATCTTTTAGGATTTGAAATATCTCAACTGGATTCCATCATCTCTACTAGCTTTGGTCGTAGTGATGCTTCCTAAGGCCCACTTGACTTCACATTCCAGGATGTCTGGCTCTAGGTGAGTGATCATACGATCATGATTATCTGGGTCATGAAGATCTTTTTTGTATAGTTCTGTGTATTCTTGCCACCTCTTCTTAATATCTTTGGCTTCTGTTAGGTAAATACCATTTCTGTCCTTTATTGTGCCCATCTGTGCCTGAAATGTTCCCTTGGTATCTGTAATTTTCTTGAAGAGATCTCTAGTCTTTCTCATTCTATTGTTTTCCTCTATTTCTTTGCATTGATCACTGAGGAAGGCTTTCTTATCTCTCCTTACTATTCTTTGGAACTCTGCATTCAGATGGGAATATCTTTCCTTTTCTCCTTTGCCTTTCACTTCTCTTCTTTTCACAGCTATTTCAAGCCCTCCTCAGATGGCCATTTTGCCTTTTTGCATTTCTTTTTCTTGGGGATGGTCTTGATCCCTGTCTCCTGCCCAGTGTCATGAACCTCTGTCCATAGTTCTTCAGGCACTCTGTCAGATCTAATCCCTTGAATCTATTTCTCACTTCCACTGTATAATCATAAGGGATTTAATTTAGGTCATATTTGAATGGTCTAGTGGTTTTCCCCACTTTTTTCAATTTATGTCTGAATTTGGCAATAAGAAGTTCATGATCTGAGCCACAGTCAACTCTAAGTCTTGTTTTTTGCTCACTGTATAGAGCTTCTCTATCTTTGGCTGCAAAGAATATAATCAATCTGGTTTCAGTATTGACCATCTGGTGATGTCCATGTGTAGAGTCTTCTCTTGTGTTGTTGGAAGAGGTTGTTCCATAAGCTTCCATATGGGTGTTCCATAGCTTTCAGAAGCCTCTTACCCTTCTCCATCAGAGGGCAGACAGTCTGAAAACCAGAATCTCAGAGAACTAACCAATCTGATCACATGGACCACAGTCTTGTCTAGCTCAATGAAACTATGACCCATGCCATGTAGGGCCACCCAAGACAGACAGGTCGTGATGGAGAGTTCTGACAAAATGTGGTCCACTGGAGAAGGGAATGGCAAACCACTCAAGTATTCTTGCCTTGAGAACCTCATGAACAGTATGAAAAGGCAAAAAGATAGAAGCAACCCCAAAAGATACCAACCCCAGTTTGGTAGGTGCCCAATATGCTACTGGAGGTCAGTGGAGAAATAACTCCACAAAGAATGAAGAGACAGAGCCAAAGCAAAAACAATACCCAGTTGTTGTTGTAACTGGTGACAGAAGCAAAGTCTGATGCTATAAAGAGCAATATTGCATAGGAATCTAGAATGTTAGATCCATGAATCAAGGCAGATTGGAAGTGGTCCAACAGGAGATGGCAAGGGTGAATGTCAATATTTTAGGAATCAGCGAACTCAGATGGACTGGAATGGGTGAATTTAACTCAGATGACCATTATATCTACTACTGTGGGCAGGAATCCCTTAGAAGAAATGGAGTAGCCATCATGGTCAACTAAAGAGTCCAAAATGCAGTACTTGGATGCAACCTCAAAAATGACAGAGTGATCTCTGTTCATTTCCAAGGCAAACCATTCAATATTACAGTAATCCAAATCTATGCCCTGACTTCATGCTGAAGAAGCTGAAGTTGAAAGGTTCTATGAAGACCTACAAGACCTTCTATAATTAACACCCCCAAAATATGTCCACTTCATTATAGGGGACTGGAATGCAAAAGTAGGAAGTCAAGAACTACCTAGAGTAAAGGGAAAATTTGGCCTTGGAATACAGAATGAAGCAGGGCAAAGGCTAATAGTTTTGCCAAGAGAACATGCCTTACAAAGCACTTTTTGAAATAACAAAAAATTAGGAACAATATAATTGTATATAAACAAAGAAATTGTTGAATTAGTACAAGCCAATTAGTACATGCCTACTATTGCATGGTAGGAACCATGCAATACTCTGCAGCAGATAAAAATGACTTCATAGTGTGGACATGAAAATATTTCTAAGACGTAATATGAAAAACAAATTGTACAATAATACTTAGTTGCACTCTTCTGTTTACATTCATGTGGTTACAAACCTGTTTACATATATATGGCATATGTGTGTCTGTGTGTGCCTAGAAAAATGTCTGTAATAATGATATCAAGTTGTTGATAGTTTCCTTTGCCCAAGGCACTAGGATTGGAAAAGGAAGAATGAAAAAGGGCTTTATGTAATTTACTCCATCTGCTTCTAGGTTATTTGATCTTTTTATAATCATGTTTTTATGAATGACAAGTAATTTTCTTGGATAATGCAAATGTAGAATCTTTGATACCATAAAAAATATCAAAGAAGACAGAGAAAGGAAGAAAAAGCCCCAGAGAACAAATATAACAAACAGAAAACAGAAAAACAGTCATATATGTGGGAGACAGTAATCCAACTTGATCAATTATCATTTTAAATGGGAATGGTCTACCTTAACGAAATTGAATCTGGTTAACACATAAGATTCTTTTCCCAAATAAAGTCAAATCTGCATGTGTTGGAGGGCATAGGTCATGGACATACCTTTTTTGTGGGGGTTACCATCGTTCTACACCTGAAGCTAGCATAAGGTTATATGCTAGTGGTAAAGAATATGCTTGCTAATGCGGGAGATGCAAGAGACCTGGGTTCAGTCCCTGGATTGGGAAGATCCCCTGGAGTAGGAAATGGCAACCGACTCCAGTATTCTTCCCCGAGAAATGCTGTGGACAGAGGAGACTGGCGGGTACAATCCACAGGGTTGCAAATAGCTGGACTACAACAGAGGGCGCACGCACACTTGTCAATTACACCTCAATTAAAAAGAAAGTACTTTTGTGTGTCTTGAGTTCCTAAGCACTTCACAACCGGTATCTGTGAAGTAGATACGGAAGTATGCACTAGACAGATCATTTCACTTCTTTTTTATACTTTATATAATCCAGGATTGAAAGAGATGAAATCACTTGACTGTGATAACCCATTTAGGAAATGACAGAGCTGGATAGAATACCCAGTTCTTACCCCACTATTCCTTCCACTCCACTAGGTTTCCTCTCAAAATAACTGGGTTTAAGAGAGATTTTGTTGCATACTGCTATTTTGGACTTTGTAGACACAGCATTAAGGGAAACACCCCCCACCAACACACTCCAACATCTGTACAAAATCCCCTTCCAGAGATGCTTTTTTTTGAAAACAGCAACTAGTGTTTATGGAGTCATTCTGGATTTGAGAGGATGCAGTCAAGTAGTCAATGCCTCCCACTCTCCTCCCTCTCTTGTCTCCTCTAGACCATTCCCTCCACCTCTACCTCCTACACACATTGTATTTGAGGCTTCCATTGCCTCAAGAACAGAGCTGGAGAAAAAGGGCTTCCCATATTTGGCTTCCCCCCTGCCCCCAATACTTGGTTTTTAAGATGAAATCCTTGTGTAAGTCGGAGAGATTTGAAGAATACATATTGTATCAGTATCTGCTTTTTTCCTATTTAAGATGAGATTTTGAAAGCAGGGACTCTCACTGGGTTGGGGTTGGAGTGATTTATAACAGGGGTCCCTAACCTTGAACCAGGTTACGGACTGGTACAGATCGGTGGTCTGTTAGGAATTGGGCTGCAGAGCAGGAGGCGAGCTGCAGGTAAGCGAGTGAAGCTTCTTCTGTATTTCCAGCAGCTCCGCATTACTTGCATTACCACCTGAGCTCTGACTATGATCAGATCATTGGTGGCATTAGATTTTTATAGGAGCACGGACCCTGCTATGAACTGTGCATACGAGAGATCTAGGTTGCGTGCTCCTTATGAGAATCTAATGCCTGATGATCTGATTTTGTATTATGGTGAGTTGTATAATTATTTCATTATATATTACAATATAATAATAGTAGAAATAGAGGGCACAATAAATGTAATGCACTCGAATCACTGGAAGCTGGTCCGTGGTGCCAAAAAGTTTAGGGACCACTGATTTATGAAGCGATTAGGGCCCTGCCAGTGTTCTGGGAACCAATAACTGACTTTCTTCGCAAAATACAAAGTCTGCAAATTAGTGGCTGTTGCTTGGTGGCACCACGACCACTCCCAGCTGCAGTGGAAGCTGAGAAAACACGGTTAACACTTGGGGTCCTGGTAGTGGAAGGTGGCAGGAGGAATGGAGGTGGACATTGCATCAGTTTCTGGCCCAGAGTCATGTGCGCTGCACAGCAGGGTCCTCTTTGTGTAATGATGAGCCACAGGGCCCACGCTACATCCCTTACTGATACTCCACTGTCAAAGGGAGGTGAGCGACAGAGCTTCTGAAGCCTATGAGCTCCTGAGCCTAGAGGGCTGCTTTGCAGGAGCTGTGCCTCGTATGGTCTGGAAATAACTGCAGGAGGAATCTACTGCAGTCAGAGGATGAGAAACCAAGCTCCTGATGACCTTGAACCAGCAAGGTGAAACCAGCAGAAGCCTCAGGGCTGCCAGGCCAGGGTGGCAGGTAGCTGAGCGTGGGCCCTGTGGCTCGTCATTACACAAAGAGGACCCTGCTGTGCAGCGCACATGACTCTCAGCCAGAAACTGATGCAATGTCCACCTCCATTCCTCCTACCACCTTCCACTACCAGGACCCCAAGTGTTAACCGTGTTTTCTCAGCTTCCACTGCAGCTGGGAGTGGCCGTGGTGCCACCAAGCCACTGCCACTAATTTGCAGACTTTGTATTTTGCGAAGAAAGTCATTTATTGGTTCCCAAGCTTGAGCGTGCATCAGAATCACCTGGAAGGCTTACCTAGTGCAGGGTTCTGATTCAGTTGCCTGGAGTGGGGCCTATGAATCTGTGTTTCTAACAGGGACACAGATGAGGCTGATGCAACTTCTGGAGACCAGACTTTAAGAAGCACTGAATTAACTCACCATAAGTCAGGGCAACAAGTATTTGCAGTGGAGCACAATCCTAAATGATGCTAGGTCATGTCTGAAGCCAGACAGTGACAGAGACACCTCAACAGATGCCAACTTGGAGAGGTGGCCCCAGGATTTGAAAGACTGCAGTATCCACCTGCATCCCAGGTGGCACAGTGGTAAAGACCCCGCCTGGCCAGTACAGGAGTTGCAAGACATGTGGGTTTGATCCCTGGATCCGGAAGATCCCCTGAAGAAGGCAATGGCAAACCATTCCAGTGTTCGTGCCTGGGAAACCCCATGGACAGAGGATCCTGGCTGCCTACAGTCCATGGGGCCGCAAAGAGTCAAACATGACTGAGCATGCATGCCACCCAGCACCCCAAAATACAGCTTTATGAATCTACTACAAGTGAAGAGCTAGAACTTAAATGCCAGGATGAGGAACTGGGCTGGGAGCAGAAAAGGAGATCCCAAATTTAACTGAGTTCATCGTGTATTGGCAAGACTTCAGTTTTCAGCTGGGGGTGTGGGATAGAAGTTAAGTTCAGCTTAGAAAAACAAAGTTAAATTTTCGCATCCTCCTCTGAGTCAATGGCTTGTGAATTCATACTTACGTATTTAATAGGGCCTCTTTAAATTTGGGGAGGGAAAAATAGAAAGCCTACAGGGAAGTATTAAATGAGTAATGTTCAACTTAATTTACTGTTTATGATTTTTAGATGAGTGAAAATTGACTGTAATTGGCAGCCTGAAGGAAGATAGTTTAAAAATTCATTAAAGCACACACAGGTCACATTCAAGAAAAGGGTTGCAACAGAAACCTTTCATAACTGGGATCTCAGTGCTCCATGCCTACTCATCTCCCTATTCCCAACTGATTCAACAGAATGCTGCTGTGTTCTGAATTCTAAATTCTAGTGCTAGAGAAGACTCTTGAGAGTCCCTCGGACTGCAAGGAGATCAAACCAGTCAATCCTAAAGGAAATCAATCCTGAATATTCATTGGAAAGACTGATGCTGAAGCTCTAATAGTTTGGCTACCTGATGTGAAGAGCTGACTCTTTGGAAACAATCCTGAGGCTGGGAAAGACTGAGGGCAGGAAGAGAAGGGGGCAATAGAGGATGAGATGGTTGGATGGCATCACCAACTCAATGGACATGAACTTGAGCCAACTCCAGGAGAGGGAGTGGAGGACAGAGAAGCCTGGCATGCTGTAGCCCGTGGTGTTGCAAAGAGTCGGACACGACTTGGCAACTCAACAACAGCAACGAGGCTGGTGTAATCAGAATGATTTCTACATCTTCTTATGACCTGTAGCATAGATCACTTAGTGTGTGCACATGCACTTGCATATTTGAAAAACAAGACAGTGAAATACAGCCCGGTGAGATATCAAGTAAATGTTGCCCGTTTACCCGTATGTACCACAAGTGTATGCTGACCACTGGTTGCAGGTTGGGATGTGCTGGGAGGGGTACGCACAGATGAATGTGTTCAGTTCAGTTCAGTTGCTCAGTCATGTCCAACTCTTTGCAACCCCATAGACTGCAGCATGCCAGGCCTCCCTGTCCATCACCAACTCCCGGAGTTTACTCAAACACATGTCCATTGAGTCAGTGATGCCATCCAACCATCTCCCCAAATGGATTTTAAGTTCCTCAGGAGGAGGGATTAAGACAAATCACAAATGTCTTTAAGATTAGGTGTGATAACGCAAGTGCCCTACAAGAGTTATCTTAAAAGGGGTGGGGGATTCATGGGAGGTCCTTGGGAAATTCGAAGGGCAAATGTTTGAGGTTCCCTTGAATTATAGGTGGGACTTTTTTATAATTATATTTATTTACTTATTTTATTTCTAGCTGTGCTGGGATTTCATTGCTCAGCAAGCTTTGCTCTAGTTGCGGCAAGCGGGGGTTACTATTTAGTTGTGGTGTGCGGGCTTCTCACTGCAGTGGCCTCTCTTGCTTTTCGGAGCGTGGGCTCCAGGGAATGCAGCCTCAGTAGCTGCTGCTCCCGGGCTCTAGAGCACAGGCTCAGTAGTTGTGATGGACGGGTCTAGTTGTTCTGCGGCATGTGGGATCTTCCCGGGCCAGGGACAGAACCTGTGTCTTCTGCATTGGCAGGTGGGTGCTTTACTACTGAGCCACCAGGGAGGCCTTATGGGTGGGATATTTTGATAATGAAGAGCAGACTTTTTTCTTTTTCATTTTGCAAAGGAGAGATGAGAACACAGTCATGGGCCAGCCTGAGTTCAAGAACTGGCAGTTTGGTCATTCATGTAAGAATTGCTGCTAGTATGTGGTAGAGTCAGAGTATATTCAGGCCTGTCTGACTCCAAAACAAGTGACACTTTTGTATCCATCTACCTTTGACCCATGCATCCCTTCTGTCATTCAATAAATATTCATTAAGAATCTATTATGTGCAGGGTGCCATGCTCATGTCAAGGACATGATGAATTATTTTTCTTCCTGTCTTTCTCACCATTTCTCTTTCTTTTGGTGAGGTTTTGGGGGGCGGGGCATGGGGCTGCATAGCATGTGGGTTCTTAGTTCCCCACTCAGGGATCAAACCTGCATCTCCTGCATTGGAAGTGTGGAGTCTTAACAACTGGACCTCCAGCAAAGTCCTAAAGAGCAGTTATTTGGGCATTTAAAAAGACCTTAATACATATCTAGTCTGGCCACTCATTTAGAGGCTTTTAATTTCCTCCCAGACTTTGTCCAAATAGTCATTGCCTCCAGTCATCTCATCTATCCATTCCTGGGCTTGTTCAGCACATATTTTTGAAGCTCTTGCGTGCTGTCAAGGCAACGAGATGGTGAGCAAACCCAGATTTAGCCCCTGCCCACCTGGTGCTTACAATCTCATAGGTGAGACAGCAAACGAAGAAACAAGGAGTCATCTGTGGTGAGGAGAGCCTGGAATAAGGGCAATGATCTGCTCTCTGAAGGGTTAGAGCCTGACCCGGTCAAGATCCCAAGGATGCAAAGCATGCATTAGGTTTAAGAATGGAGAGAGGAAGGGCTTCCCTAGTGGCTTGGTGGTTAAGACTCCGAGCTTCCAATGCAAGGGGTCCAGATTTGATCCCTGGTTAGGAAACTAGATCCTGCATGCTGCAACCCAGTGTAGCCAAGTAAGTTTTTTAAAAAGCATACTTTAAAAAATGAAGGTAGAGAAGAGCTTTCCAGGTGAATGGAACTGCCACAGCAAAAGTCTTGAGCAGGAGAGTTTGGCAAGAGATTCCCAAGTGGGGGCAGAGGGAGTAAGGAGGAGAGAGAGGAAGGTGAGACTAGAATGAGCAGAGCCTTACTGGAGAGCTGTGCTTCTGAACTCTGAGGACGTTGGAAAGTCCTAGAAGGGTTTAAATCAGGGGTTTGGGTAGGGGTTGAATGGTAGGAGAGATATGTCTGTGGGATGCAGGGATTCTGACTGTATGTTTGTGTGTGGCATAATCAGATCTGTATTTTTTTTTTCAATTTTAAATTGGATGGCTCAGATAGTAAAGAATCTGCCTGCGGGGCGGGAGACCCAAGTTCAGTCTCTGAGTTGAGAAGATCCCCTGGAGCAGGGAATGGCAACCCACTCCAGTATTCTTGCCTGGAGAACCTCATGGACAGAGGAGCCTGGCGGGCTACAGTCCATGGGATCCCAAAGAGTCAGACCCAACTGAAGTGACTTAGCAAGCACACATGCTCAGTTTCTGAAGGCGAAGCAGACCCCGATCCTCCACCTGTTTCTCATCTGATTACCTGAAGTCCCCAAACCACCTTGGTCTTTTCCCTCAGTCTGCCCCTAGCCCCTGAAATGTGATGCTCCGGATGAACCCAGAAACAAGATACAGTCTGGCTGGCACGTGTGTTATCTCTCATTCTAGAAGCTACACTTTTAGTGCAAGTTAAGGTCGTGTTAATGTTTTTGGCAGTCAGGTCACACTATTGACCCGTGCTGAGCTTCCTGACAACTCTGACTCCCCAGGCTTTTTGCGTAAACTGCAGCTGCACACCATTCCCTCTTTCCGCATATATGCCTTTTGGACCCAAGGGCAGAACCTTACATTTGTTCCAATTAAATTTTATCTTGTTAAACCCAGCTCATCACTCTATCCTGTCAAAAATGCCTGGAGCCCTTATTAGGTTTTCCAAAATACATGCTGTACTCCCACAAGTTCCCACCCATCAATCTACACATATTTGAATGTCTTTTCTGTGTCAGCTCTGTTCTGCGTATTGAGGATTAAGAGATGTTTAAGGCTCTGTCACTGCCTTTAGAGAACTCACAGATATGTGAGAAGGCAAATAGAATGCAGTGCCTGGGGTATAATAAAGGAGCCACTAGCTTTTATGATAACAGGTGGGGAGAAGTCCCTAATCAAGACCTGGATGATGCCATGGAGCAGGAGGGAAGGCTCCTTTACAGGGATGGCACCCTCAATAAGTACTGCATAGAAAGTAGAAGCAGAAGATAGAGGATAAATGGCATTTCAGATAGAGGAGAAGGCTCAGAGGCAAGAGAAAACATGCATGTATATTGAAGAACTTGCAGGCACTTCGAATAGTATAAGGATAACATATGATGGGGAGTAGTGAGGTCAGATTGTGAAAGGCTAAGGGTTTTAGACTTCAGTTTTCATCATGATGGGAAACAGAAGAACTAAGATAAAGAAACACCACTTGGGCTACGAGTGGAGGGGGTTGAACACACCTATACGTGGAGAGGGCACTAGAGCTATCTCAGTGCTCCGGGTGAAGGCTGATGGAGGTGGTGTGGATGGGGAGAAGTATACAGATTTGGGACTGGATTGACAGGTCTTGGTAACATTTGGGAGGAGGGAGTGAAGGTTGATGCTTAGAATCCCAGCCTTGGCACCTGAATATGTAATGGCAATCTTCATTTGGATAAGAAATTAAGAAGAGGAATGGGTTTCAGTTTAATCATTTGAGGTTGAGGCACTGTGAGACATCTGGCTAGAAATGTCCAAAAGGCAGCTGAATATATCTATCCATGGGGTCTGGAGAGAGCTGGGTTAGAGATAAAGATTTGGGGATCACTTGGCCAGAGACAACAGCTGAATATGGAGTAGATAAAAATGTTTCAGACGAGTATGTGGAGTAAAGAGAGGCTGAGATGTAATCTTAGGAGATTAGTATCTATCCATCCATCTAGTCATCCATTTCTTCATCCATTCTTTCATCCATCCAGCAAACTGAGTACCTCTTATGGACCAAGGATAGTCACAGATGTCCTCAAGGAACTTATATTCTGGTGGCGATGGGAGGAGACAGGTAACAAACACACACAAATTTCTTTAGTTATTCACAAGTGGCACAAAGAAGATAACATAGGGCAATGTGGAAGAGAGTGGCTAGGTGAGACTGTTTTAGCTAGGATGCTAAGGCAAAGAGGAAGGGCATTTTGGTTGAGACTTGAATGAGGAGGCATCCATGTGGCAATCTGTAGGAAAATCCCAATATGACTAAGGAACCGCAGGTATAAAGCTCCAGGAATCACTTAGCCTTTGTGAGCAAGAGAAGCCAGAACAGCTAGAGTGTCCCAAGCAAGAAGAAGGCGGGTGGGGAGGGACGACGTGAGAGAGGTGGAGATACATCCTAGGTCTGGTAAGCTCTTTCAGACCTTGCTAAAGAGTTCAGATTTCATTCTGATTGTGATGGGAAGATTTGGGGAGAATTTTCATTAGTGATACAATCTGATTTGATTTATGATTTGAAAAGATCACCATTGCTGCCGTGTGGAGGATGTATTCTAGGTAGGCAAAGTGAAGTCAGGAAACCAATTAGGTCACCGTTAGTGGCCCTGGCTAGAGATAAAGGTAGTTTCGCCAGGGAAGTTGTAGGAAGGTGGGAGAAAGGGTCCTGTTGGATAGGAGTTCGGGAGGTTTAGCTGAAAGAACACACTTATGGTAACCAAGGATATGCCTAGGTCCTGTGCATGCACTTTTGGATGATGGTGATGCTATTTGCTAAGAGAGGCAAGGTGTGAGGATGGGTTTTTTTTTTTTTCTTTTTGTGGGAGGTGGGAGTAAATGGTTTGCCTTGTGTCAAGGTAGGTTTGAGTTTTCTCTCTCTCATTCAAATGAAGATGTTGGACAAGGAGTAGGAGATAAGAATTTGGAACAAAGGGACATATTTAAATGTGGTGATCACACCTAGGAGGAATTCAAAGCCCTGGGAGTGGATGCAAACTTTCAGAGTTGAGAAAGGAGAAGAGAATCAGCAGAGGAAGGAGGTCTGGCAGGAAGACTGGAAGGAGAGTTGGGGACAATGACAATAGGTTTTAAGAAGACAGGTCAGGACTTTCCAGGTGGTCTAGTGGCTAAGACTGCCCTCTCAATGCAGGGGCCATGGTTCCATCCCTGGAGGGGTATCTAAATCCTGTATATTCATCAGAAGGACCGATGCTGAAGGCCATCTGATGCAAAGAACTGACTCATTAAAAAAGACCTTGATTCTGGGAAATATTGAAGGCAGGAGGAGAAGGGGACAGCAGAAGATGAGATGGTTGGATGGTAACACTGACTCAATGGACATGAGTTGGAGCAAATTCCAGGAGCTGGTGAAGGATAGGAAATCCTGGTGTGCTGCAGTCCATGAGTTGGACACGACTGAGAGACTGAACTGAACTGACTGATCCCACAACTAAGAGTTTGCATGCCATAACTAAGGATTCTGCACACCACAACTAAGGATTCTGCACACCACAACTAAAAATTCCGCATGCCACAACTTAAAGAAAAAAATCCCGCAGGTGGCAACAAAGATCCTGTGTGCCATGGCTAAGACCTGATGAGAGAGAGGTCAAGTTAAACAAGGGCTGAGGACCATTCATTGGGTTTAGCAAAAGACAGGGCAATGGTGATGTCTTTGCCAGAACACTTCAGTGGTGGTGTGGCTTCAAGAGTAAGTGGGGAGTGAAGATATAGAGAAGTAACTGCACACCTTTTCCAATAGCTTTTACTCTGAAAGAAAGCAAAGAGATAGGATAGAAGCCAAAGTTGATGGAGAGTTTTGGAAATAATACTTATGGTTTAAAAGATGTGAAGGACTTGAACTTATTTAAGGGCAATGGAAATAGACCAGGAGGAGGGAAGACCATGAGTTTTGGGAGATTGAGAAGACAATTGATCAAGTGAAGGCTCTGAGGAAGAGAGAGAGAGGGAGGCTCTCTCTTACATGGTAGGATTAGCCTCCTATGAGGGAGGGAGAGCCCAGCCACTGAGATGGAAAGGAAGAGGCAAAGAGTGGATATTGATGTGAATGTTTCATTTGATGGATTCCATTTTTTACCGGGACTTGGAAGCAGTAGCATCTCTTATAAGGAAAAGAGAAGGTGGGTTTTGGGTACGGAGAGGAGGAAGACCGTAGTATAAAATAGAACCGTTACACAGGGTCATGGGCTCAGTTCTAGACAGAGACTGCAATCTAAAGGGGGTGTAATTTTTCTTCAGTTGTATTTGGCAAGTGGTGAGAGTAATCCTGAAAAGTAAGACCATTGTAAAACCTCAAAGAGTTCTGTACCCAGTGGGGAAAAAGGGTGTGACGCTAACCTGGCACAGCTGTGTTTTGAATGAATCCTTGCTGCTTCCTTTTTTAAATGCTCAGAAACCATCTCTTCTAGAATCTTTCTTGAATAAACATAAAGCTCATTTGTTTGGACTCCTCTTGGGTTGTGAGGCAGGATTCCAATCTTTTTTTCCTGTTTCAGAAAATTAGCAGAAGCAGGACATATTGTCAGTTCTAGGGGTGAGAGTGAGGGGAGCTTTCAAACAGAGGAACTAGGTGGAGGGGCTGATACTGGAGGCTGAGAGAACTGGTCTCCAAGTTTTTGCTCCGCAAAGTATGATCTGGGGACCAGGAAGGTCAGCAATGCCCTGAGTTTGTAGAAATGCAGAACCTCAGCCCCTACCATAGACCTTGAAGAATCAAAATCTGTGTTTTAACTGAGTCCTCATATGAATCCTTAGCCATTAAAGTTTGAGAAGCAGCCTAGATGCACCCCATACTCATCATAAAAGAACTTCTGGGAGTGGGACCTGAGCAATTTAAACAAACTTCCAGGTGATGGTAATGCTCCAGGTCTAGGGACCACATCTTCAGTAGCATGATTCTAGAGCAAGAACTGGTCTCTGATCACTGGTGGTAGCTGCAGAGCACCTGACACTCCTGGCCAGGCTGAGGAATGGCAGAGTCAGGAACGTCTCTTGGAACCTGGTTAGCATCCCAACAGGGGCTGTTGACCTCACAGCCCTTGAATAGCATTACAAGGTATTCTGCTTTGGGGACTGTCAGAAATAATAGGAGGACCCTTTGACAAAGACAGATTTTCTTCTTGAGTAACTTGTGGAGGTATGGATTCACCATAAGGCAACCCCACTTTATCCTTCCCAAATGGTAAGGCCTGATGTTTTTTCTGTCATGTAGCTATCTATTATCTGTATTTCTATTTAATACTATCCATTTATCTATCTTCTATTATCTATAAATTATTATCTATATCTATATATCTTCTATCCATTATCTATTATCTGTATTTATATATCTTCTACTGTTTATCTTCTATTAATATCTTTTATCTATATTTATATATCTACTCTCTATTATTTATCTGTCTTCTGGTTAAAGTGAAAGTGAAGTCGCTCAGTCGTGTCTGACTCTTTGTGGCCCCATGGACTGTAGCCTACCAGGATCCTCTGTCCATGGGATTTTCCAGACAAGAGTACTGGAGTGGGTTGCCATTTCCTTTTCCAGGGGATCTTCCCAACCCAGGGACTGAACCCCAGTCTCCCGCATAGTAGGTAGATGCTTTACTGTCTAAGCCACCAGGGAAGTATTATCTGTTAATTATCTATTGTTGTTTAGCTGCTTAGTTATGTCTTACTCTTTTGTGATCCCATAGTTTGTAGTCCGCCAGTCTTCTCTGACCATGGGATTTCCCAGGCAAGAATACTGGAGTGGGTTGCCATTTTCTTCTCCAAGGGATCTTTCTGACCTAGGTCTTGAACCCACCTTCTGCATTGACAGGCAGATTCTTTACCACTGAGCCACTTGGGAAGCCCTAATTATCTACATCTATATATCTATCTTCTACTATCTGTGTGTGTGTGTGTGTGTGTGTGTGTGTGTGTGTGTGTGTGTGTGTTGCTCATTTGTGTCCTCCTCTTTGCAACTCCATTGACTATAGCTTGCCAGGCACCTCTGTCCATGAAATTCTGCAGGCAAGAATACTGGGATAGGTTGCCATTCCCTTCTCCAGGGGATCTTCCCAACTGGGGATCGAACCCAAGGCTCCCACATTGTGGGCAGATTGTTTACTGTCTGAGCCACCAGGAAAGCCTCTTTGACTATTTATATAGTAATGCCTTCTATCATTCACCCACCCACACCCCTATACGCATGTACAGACTATCGCTTTGCTCCTTGTTGGTAAACTGTAGCTTCCTAATTACTGCTATGTAGCCTAGTCTGGATTGGCCATACTTTGTTAAAATTTCCCATGAGGATGGAAGGCAGGGCTCTGAAGAAGGCATATAGGAAGGAGTGTTCATTCTTCATGTGGGACAGCAATTTGCAAAGGTCAAAACCCTAGTACCGTTAAGGAATACCCAGAACAGATGCTCCTGGATGGCCACAAAGCTGTGTCTTTTACTTCTGTTTTCTGGATTCTTTAAGAATTCTCAATGTAGGAGAGAGTGTGGAGAAAAGGGAACACTCTTGCACTGTTGGTGGGAATGTAAATTGATACAGCCACTATGGAAGATGGTATGGAGATTCCTTAAAAAACTAGGAATAAAATCACCATATGACCCAGTAATCCCACTCCTAGGCATATACCCTGAGGAAACCAAAACTGAAAGAGAAACATGTATCCCATTGTTCATTGCAGCATTATTTACAATAAATAGAACATGGAAGCAACCTAGATGTCCATTGACAGATGAATGGATAAAGAAGCTGTGGTACATATACACAATGGAATACTACTCAGAATAAAAAGGAACACATTTGAGTTCTAATGAGGTGGATGAACCTGGAACCTATTATACTGAGTGAAGTGAGTCAGAAAGAGAAAGATATATACTGTATTCTAAGGCACATATACAGAATCTAGAAAAACGGTACTGAAGAATTTATTTACAGGGCAACAGTGGAGAAACAGACATAGAGAATAGACTTATGGACAGGGGAAGGGGGAGGAGAGGGTGAGATGTATGGAAAGAGTAACATGGAAACTTACGTTACCATATGTAAAATAGATAGCCGATGGGAATTTGCTGTATGGCTCAGGAAATTCCAACAGGGGCTCTGTATCAACCTAGAGGGGAGGGAGGTTCAAAAGGGAGGGGATATATGTATACCTTTGGATGATTCATGTTGAGGTTTGACAGAAAACAGCAAAATTCTGTAAAGCAATTATCCTTCAATAAAAAAAATAAATTTTAAAAAATTTAAAAAAAGGAATTCAAGATATGTTTGGAAGCTGATGTCTTGAACTGAAGATTCCTGTGTCTTTAGACTTTGTGGAAATTCACTGAGAGTTGTGTGCAGCCGTAGTGTTCAGCAGTGAAAATCAGGGGTGCCCTCAATGACAACTGGTCCTCGTTAGCAAGCACAAATGGCCCACAAACAGCCACAGATCAGCAGCTTGTGGGCTTTGCACAGTGGAAAATTGGCCCCACTGGAAGGAGCAGAGCTGTACAGCGGCCCTGGAGTCATCTGAAGCATCATGTCCCCACCCCCAAGCAGATGTGTGTCCTGGTGAGTCGGGTGGCATTCTGTGATGCAGATGGTTTGATGCGCACAGCTGCCTGCATAGCGTGGGTGGGGACCGGGGCCAGAGATCTCACCCACCCAGAACAGAGGGCACAGAACTGCTTCATGGCCTTTCAGCGACTCTACTTCTGCCAGTGTTACACTCCTCCTCCCAGCCTAGAAACCTTGCTGCCAGCTCTGACACTGCTGTCACTTTCCCCCTTCCCATGGCCCTGGTTCTTCATGGCTTTATCTGGAGGCCAGATATCCTTTACCAATACTGGGTCAGCCAGGACAGGGTAGCCACCTAGGTAGGGCAGGCGTGGGCGAGAGCTGACCTTGCTCCAGCACCACATCTGAGAACATCCATCAATCTCGTTAATCCTGGAAGCATGAGCTCCAAGAACCCATCAGTCAGGGTTGCCCAACAGCAGGGGGCCTATGTGGTAGCTGGTACCTGGCAGTTGGGTTAGGCAGGACTGCGTGAGAGCCTGTGGGCCTGGCTGTGGCCGGAAGCAGACCCTGGAGCACGTGGAGGACGTGTATTCTGGTTCTGAGGAAAAGAGGTCACTGGAAGCTGGGGGAAAGCAAGGATGCTCCTTGGGGCTTCCATGCAGGTTGGTATCAGCAGGGAGACAGAGGCAGGGAGAACCAGGACAGGGGCTCAGACCTGGGGTCCTAGCACTGGGAGAGTGACTTCAGGCTGAGTGCCCAGGATAGTAGCAGTGAGATTACTGATGGCTGCTCTGACTTCTTCAGACTGACTCCAGGTGCAACAAAACCTTCAGCTTTTAAAAAAGATTTAATTAATGTGTTTGGCTGCTCCAGGTCTTAGTTGCGGCATGCAGGGTCTTTAGATGCGGCACTCAAACTTTCAGTTGTGGCACGTGGGAGCTAGTTGCCTGAACCCGGGCCCCCTGCACTGGGAGGGTGGAATCTTAGCCACTGTGCCATCAGGGAAGTCCCAAGAGCTTCAGTTTTGCTTTCACGGGTCCATTAGCCCTGAAAACTGGGGAGCTGAGGTTGCACAATGAAGCCGAGTCCTTCAGACGGAACCTCTTGCCCAGCTCTGCTTCCTCCTCAGAAGGACCGTTGAGGCCCTCTCCTCCTCTCTGTTGCCCTTACTCTGGTGAAGCCCTTAAAATGACGCCTGGCATGTAGTAGGTGCTGCGTGTATGCTGCGGCCACTACTGCTATTATTAAGCTCCCGCCCCTTGCACTCCAGTCCCCTGACGCGTCCCCTTTGTTGTGGTTTCTAGTCCCCAAGCACTTTCTCTCTATTCCAACTATCACCATGCCATTTTTAGCCCTCCATCATCTCTTGCCTAGAAGTAGCCTTGAGTTGGCCTCCTTTGATTGGCAATTAAGTCCCCCTTTGAGCCCTTTTCCACTCTGCCTCCAAGAGTGTTATTTTTAGAAAATGCAAATCAGACCATGTCATTTTGGTCTTACTCGCAGTGGCCCCACGTTGCCCATGGAACAAAATTCATGCTTCATCTGACCCCACTCTCTCTGCTGAACTCTCCACCTGTGTCCCTTTTGCTCCAAATACATTAGAATTCTCGTTCTTTGTCAAACTGGCCTCCACCTACATTTGCCCTTCTGCCTGGTATTAGCTCATTTTTCTCCCTCCCTCCTCCCTCTCTCCCTTTCTTCCTCTCCTTCTCTCTCTGCCAAGAAAACTCTTACTCAAACTTTAAAACCCAAATCGAGTCTTCCCCTATTTTCTCAGTGCATAAAGCCAGTAGTCGGCAGTCCTTGCAGGCCAGGATAGAATCTCGTTCACTGTGTGCCTCTCATGCCTGGTGTCACCCCTACATGGGCAGGAAGGAGATGGCAAGTGTGGTAGCCCTGTACTGCCCCTACAAGGATGTCAATCTGAGAGTGAGCCAGGGAAATTAAAGTGGGGCCAGTCATTGCAACAGTGAAGAAGACCTTTCAGGGAGCACCAACACAGATGTTTCCCAGTTCTGTTTAAAACTTCAAATGCCTGAAAACCCCTGGAACAAGACTTTCAGATTGTGGGTACAGAAGAGCTGAAGTCCGTAGTTTTCAGCTTTGTAGGCAGTGTGTGTGTGTGCACTAAGTTGCTTCATTTACGTCCGACTCTTTGAGGCCCTATGGACTGTAGCCTGCCAGACTCCTCTGTCCATGGGATTCTCCAGGCAAGAATACTGGGTTGGGTTGCCATGCCCTCCTCTAGAGGACCTTCCTGACCCAGGTATCTAACTTGAATCTCCTGTAGCTCCTGCATTACAGGCAGATTCTTTGCCACTGTACCACTGAGGAAGCCCTTGTAGGCAGCATCCACTTTCAAACTTGGAACATTCAGAGCAAGAGGTTCAGGAAAACAGATGCAGAGCAGCTCCAAGCTGCCTTGAGATGAAATAGGAGCAGCTAGGGACAGAGATATTAAGAAGAGGTGGCAAAAATACACAGAAGAACTATACTAGCCAGACATCCAGGTGTACGAAGTCAAGTGAGCCTTAGGAAGCATCACTACGAACAAAGCCAGTGGAGGTGATGGAATTCCAGTTGAGCTATTTCGAATCCTAAAAGATGATGCTATGAAAGTGCTACACTCTATATGCCAGCAAATTTGGAAAACTCAGCAGAGGCCACAGGACTAGAAAAGGTCAGTTTTCATTCCAATCCCAAAGAAAGACAATGCCAAAGAATACTCAGACTACCACACAACTGCAGTCATCTCACATGTTAGTAATGCTCAAAATTCTGCCAGCCAGGCTTCAACAGTATGTAAACCGAGAACTTCCAGATGTTCAAGTTGGATTTAGAAAAGGCAGAGGAGCCAGAGATCAAATTGCCATCATTAAAAAACCAAGAGATTTCCAGAAAAACTCTACTTCTGCTTTATTGACTATGCCAAAGCCTTTGACTGTGTGGATCACAACAAACTGTGGAAAATTCTTAAAGAGATGGGAATACCAAACCACCTGACCTGCCTCTTGAGAAATCTGTATACAGGTAAAGAAGCAACAGTTAGAACTGGACGTAGAACAACAGACTGGTTCCAAAACGGGAAAGGAGTATGTTAAGGCTGTATATTGTCACCCTGCTTATTTAACGTATATACATCATTCGAAATGATGGGCTGAATGAAGTACAAGCTGGAATAAAGATTACTGGGAGCAATATCAATAACCTTAGATATGCAGATGACACCACCCTTACGGCAGAAAGTGAAGAAGAACTAAAGAGCCTCTTGATCAAAGTGAACAAGGAGAGTGAAAAAGTTGTCTTAGAGCTCAACATTCAGAAAACTAAGATCATGGCATCTGGTCCCATCACTTCATGGCAAATAGATGGGGAAACAGTGGAAACAGTGAGAGATGTTATTTTTGGGGGCTCGAAAATCACTGTAGATGGTGATTTCAGCCATGAAATTAAAAGACACTTGCTCCTTGGAAGAAAAGCTATGTCCAACCTAGACAGCTTTTTCAAAGGCAGAGATATTACTTTGCCAACAAAGGTCCATCTAGTGAAAGCTATGGTTTTTCCAGTAGTCATGTATGGATGTGAGAGTTGGACTATAAAGAAGGCTGCGGCTGAAAAACTGATGGTTTTGAACTGTGGTGTTGGAGAAGACTCTTGAGAGTCCCTTGAATTGCAAAGATATCCAAGCAGTCCGTCCTAAAGGAAATCAGTCCTGAATATTCACTGGAAGGATTGGTGCTGAAGCTAAAGCTCCAATACTTTGGCCATCTGATGTAAAGAACTGACTCATCTGAAAAGGCCTTGATGCTGGGAAAGAATGAAGGTGGGAGGAGAAGGGGATGACAGAGGATGAGATGGTTGGATGGTGTCACCAACTTGATGGACATGAGTTTGAGTAAGCTCCGGAAGTTGGTGATGGACAGGAAGGCCTGGTGTGCTGCAGTCATGGGGTTTTAAAGAGTCAGACATGATTGAGTGACTGAACTAAACTAAACTAAGGGACAGAGATTCTGGAGTTCTCTGAGGGGAGGTTGTGAGTCCCGAAACAAAGAAAGGGCCAAGTGTGCCTGAATCAGTGTACAGTGGGACACAGTGGGAACCAGCAAGGGTGATGTCGGTGACCTGTAGGTAAAAGGCCTTGTGCAGGGCCGAGTCTGACTACTCTAGGCCACCAGGAACCTGGTTCTGGTCACTGTTACTGCTGTACATCCCCAGCCTTTTCAGGTGCTCATGAGTTGTCTGTAATTAAACAAAGTCCCGTGACTTTGTTCTTTGTGGTGTCAGCTGAGGTGACGGAACTGGGGGCTGGAAGATCCACCCTCAGAAGGCTCTCTCTCACATGGCTGGAAACTTAGTGCTGGCTATCAGCTGGGAGAGCTTCCTTGGTGGCTCAAACAGTAAAGAATCTGCCTGCAGTGCGGGAGACCTGGGCTTGATCCCTGGGTTGGGAAGATCCTCTGAAGAAGGGCATGGCAACCCACTTCAGTATTCTTGCCTGGAGAAGCCCATGAGCAGAGGAGCCTGGTTGGCTATAGAATAGAGGGTTGAAGAGTTGGACACAACTAAAGCGACTCAGTGTGGAGCTCAGCGAGTGATAAGCCTGAGGCCTTGGTTTCCTGCCACATGGCCCTCTCCTCGGGCTGCTCGGACTCCCATAAAGAATTCCGGGAGTGAGCATCATGACAGAACCAGGTGAAGCAGAGTGTAGAAAAATGAAAAACAACTGGCTTCCTCAGTGGAAAAGCCCTGTCTGTCATGTTTGCTGATTTTCACAATATGAATACTCCCACTATGGCCCATTTCAAGCCATCGAACACAGAGTTTGGAGGAGGGGTACACAGTTGGTGTGAGCCAACTCCAGCAGGCAGTCACTTAGGG
The DNA here is from genome assembly GCA_007570785.1 of Antilocapra americana. NCBI lineage: Eukaryota > Metazoa > Chordata > Mammalia > Artiodactyla > Antilocapridae > Antilocapra > Antilocapra americana. The sequence goes on from ML660781.1 coordinate 3,971,776, forward strand.
TCACTTCTGTAGAAGCCCACATACATGAGCATGTTCAGAAGAAGAAACTTAGACCGCATGTCTTCATGGGAAGTGTTTGGTTTTCTCTCTCTCTCTCTTTTTTTTTTTTTCATTTGACTGCCTCGGGTCTGAGTTGTGGCATGTGGGATCTTTGATCTTCACTGTGACATGCAGGATCTTTAGTTGCAGCATGTGGGACCTAGTTCCCTGACCAGGGATTGAACCCAACTCCCTGCATTGGGGATTTGGAGTTTTAGCCACTGGACCACCAGGGAAGTCCCCATGGGAAGTGTTTTGAAGTCACATTGTAAGAAGAGCTTGTGGGAAGGGAGGTATTTTTGCTGCAATTTAGAAATACAATAGGCCTCAGACTATAGATGCAAATGCATGGAGAAGCCAGGTAGATGATTTAAGTTAATGAAGGGGTCAGGTGACAAAAGCAGTTGTCATGTGCCCTCAGTGTTGAGGAGAAAGAGGGGATGGAGGAGGCCCCGGAGAGAACCCACAATGGGAGAGTCAAACACTTTTGAGCCCAGATCCAGCCCTCAGGGCTCTTGTTGGCCAGCTTAGGTTGAACAGTTTTCAACTCAGGAAAGACTATAGGAAATAAATTAATTCTTTTATTTTTTTAAACAAAGCATATTAACTTTTAAGGCTTGGTTACAAAAAAATAACAAACCGCCTTCAGGCTATCATTAGATATCCTCTGAAATTAGTAGACCCAAGTGACATGTGCATTCAAGATTCTGATTAGCAGGGGCTGCATGAAATGGTTCTCAGATCAGGTCTGTTTCTTCCTGAGTTTGCCTTGTATTCCAAAGGCACAATAATTGTGCATAATGCACACATACTAATTGTGCATAACACACACACACATACACACGAATGTGTAATTGGCTGATGTCATAGTTGTTGTCATCATTGTTCAGTCACTAAGTGATGTGTGACTCTTTGCAACCCCATGGACTGCAGTATGCCAGGTTCCTCTGTTCTCCACTACCTTCTGGAGTTTGCTTAAATTCATGTCCATTGAGTCGGTGATGCTATCTAACTATCTCATCCTCTGCCGCCCTCTTCTCCTTTTGCCTTCAATCTTTCCCAGCATCAGGCTCTTTTCCAGTGAGTCAGCTCTTCCCATCAGGTGGCCAAAATATCAGAGCTTCAGCTTCAGCATTAGTCCTTCCAATGAATATTCAGTGTTGATTTCCTTTAGGACTTGATGTCATAGTAGGTGTTCAGTAACATTTGCTGATTGAATTAAGTAGATCTGGCCTGTGTGGTGTGATTCACATTTTATTTTCCATGTGAGTCTCTGTTCCAAGGTCTCATGTCAGCCCCACGTTGGCTGATTTAGCTGACGGACAAGCTTGGCTGTTGACTACGGGGGTCGGGGTGTCCTTAGGATTGGAATTATCGGGTGATTCTATAAATCCTCTTTGTCCTTTGACACAGCACCAGTCAAGGCCTCCTGAGAAGCAGAGCCTGGCTTCGTTATCTGAAGGCTGATTAGCAAGCAGGAGGATTGTCTAGACTCTGGGCTTCTCTTCTCCCTGACAAGGATGCCTTTTGGCGAGATCTGCCCCAGCCAGAGAGAAAGGAGGGTGGGGAGAACAGTAACATTCACAGTGGGACGTTTTCATACTGGCTGGAAGCAGCTACTAAAATTAAACGTATGGATTATTTGTGGGTTTCATTATTCAGACTATTCCTGTTCCCCCACTGACACAGATAATTGGAAATTGACTATACTCGCTCTTTGAAAAGATTACAGAAACACAGTGAATGATTTATGTAGCTGGATGAAAAGGAACATGGGTCTTCTGATGTTGTGTGTGTGTGTGCTAATAAAAGTGTTCGGTATGTAGCTTTCAATTAATTGGTTACTATTTACTGGGAACTTTCTATATACCATTATTAAGTTTAGGGATTGAAGAAATAGGTTGTGGTCTCTGACTTCCAGGGAAACAGGATCTGCCTATGAAAAGTCATACAGCATTACAGTGAACCAGTCAGTGGTTGAAGCCAAGAGTGAATTGCTGTTTACTTTAGGCCTACAGACCCAGAGAGCCTGATTCTGTCGCAGATGCTGTCTCCTTTACTCTTCTCAACGGTCTTGTGAGATAGGGATTAGTTCCTCTATTTTATTGATGCAGATACTGAGGCTCAGAAGATTAAGTAAACTTGGCCATGGTCCCTCAGTCAGTAGAGCCAAGATTCAGTGCCAGTACCTTTTTGATTTTACTCTGGCTGTCCTATTTGGTGTCTGTGAATCTTCAGATTCCAGGCACATCTTTTGAACATTAGGTGCTGTCACAACTGTGCTCCTTTTCCTTTCCATGGTGGCTTGAGAAGACTTAGGTAGGAGGCATGTTGCATGAGGGGCAAGAAGGGCTGCAGGCTGGGGCTTCCATGGGTTGGGCTGGGGATGTAGAAGAGCTGACAAATGGTCTGTGTGAACTATAGCCACAGTAGGAAAAGTGGGCTGGATTAATCCTGCTTTGGAGAGAAAAAGCTGATCCTTGCACTGGGGCTGAAGAGCAGATGGGTTGTGCAGTGGAGTAGGGGAACTGGTCAGTGGAGGGGGTATGAAGAGGTAGGTAGAGGAGCAAAAGCAAAACCTCAGAACAGAGAAAATAGAAGACAATCTTATTTTTGCTTTCATGTTTGATTTGGGTTCTTCAGTTTTTAAAAAATATTTATTTATTGACCCCAAACTGATTTATTATATTGATGAATCTGTGAAAGACTATTATTACTTTCAAAAATAAAGTTAGGTGCTTCCCTGGTGGTCCACTGGTTAAGAATCTGCCTACCAGTGCAGGGAACATGGGTTTGATTTTTGGTCTGGGAAGATCCGACATGCTCAAGGCAACTAAGCCCGTGAGCCACAGCTACTGAGCCTGCATGCCATAGAGCCTGTGCTCTGCAACAAGAGAAGCCATCGCAATGAGAAACTTGAGCACTGGAACTAGAAAGTAGCCCCTCATTGCCACAGCTAGAGAAAGCCCAAGTGCAGCAACGAAGACCCACCACAGCCAAAAATAAAAACATTTGTAAAAAGTTTAAAATAAAGTTAAATGTTTGAGTGGATAAAGAAAATGTGACATATATGTAAATATAATGGAATGTTATTTAGCCATCACAAAGAATGGAGTCTTTCCGCTTGGGACAACATGAATGGAACTTGAGGACATTATGCTAGGTGAAATGTCAGACAAAGGCAAAAACTATATTGTCTCACTTAATATTTGGAATCTAAAAAAAACCAAAAATGAGATTCTTTCAGGCCTTTGAGTTTCAAGGCACAGAACCTTGTCAAACCAGCTCAAATACACATGGTGGTTCTTGTAAAGAAAGCTCACAGAATCCAAGAAAAAAAATTCCAAGTAGAAGCAGCCTCTTAGTCACTCTGGTTGGGAAACAGATGACAATGGAGGTTTTGTTCTCTGTCTCTGTCTGGGGTCCTGTGCTGCTGGTTTGTCCGATTCTATTCCTTCTGCAGACTGACTTTTTCTGGAAAAATGTCTGCCCCGGTCCCTAATACCATGTGACCTGTCAACTCCAGAGCTTATCACTCCTACTGGCAAAAGCTTTTATGCCTTTTACTGAAAATTTTGCTGAGAATTAGATTGAACCCGTTTATCTGTCTAAGCACAGCCTTAGGTCACACTGGCTGCCTTTGGGTCACATGTCCACCCCTGGTCCTGTGAGCTGTTTCTCGAGGGAGTGGGAGGCCTGGTTCTTTCCAAGCTGTGTAGACTTACTCTTAAGGTGGCTTTGTATTATCTGTACTGCTGCGCTAGGAGCCACTTAAGGGCGGAGACCCTGAGAGCACCCGGTTTAGCGCTCACCTTGACGCACAGTTTGATGCTTTGTAAATATTCTTTTTTTTTTCCTTCGCTCTCTTGTTGGAAGATACTATCCTTCAGAAAGGACCGAGAAGCCTGCATCTTAGCTATTTATTCAACTGCCATTAAGGAGTGTGGTGAAGCAGAGAAGACTCAAAAATTAGTTACTGCCAGGAGGTAATGGTTTGGAGCTGTGTGCTCCTCTTATGAACAGGATCAATAGATTATTTTCATTAGAAAAACAAGATGAAAAAAAGTCCCAGAGAAGCAGAACAGCTGCAGCCTGGGATATGTCCTCTAGATAGAATTTAACTATATGTCAACTCAGGCCCCTGTAACTGTGACAGAGTAATAAACTCTTAATTGGAATATCTTGGAGGGTGGCCAGTCTGAGTGAGTGAAAATTGTGAAATTATGACAAGCGCTTAGCCAAATACAAGGCCTGCTTTAATGACTAGATAAGAATCATTGATAAGCACAGTGTTTACACGAAAATGATGCTGATAAAGTGATTGCCAAATATCCAGAATTAATTTTCTTAAGTAGATTAAACATCCCCCTTCCAATTTTTGTGAGCATTGATAAGTCGATTCGCAAACATATTTCTAAAATCACTACAAATCCCAAATGAGCTGATTCTGAAGGTAGGTTTTACTGGTTTAAAAAATATATATTTATTATCAACTTCTGAATTTATAATTGTTAAAAATGGCACTACATTTTAATTGTTTTCTTGGGGAAAATTATTATACAGAGGCTGCATGTAATTGTGTGTAAATCATTTATGTTCTGCTAAGGTGGGTGTTTGTCTGAGAAGGCCTTACAAATAGCTGTGAAAAGAAGAGACGTGAAAGGCAAAGGAGAAAAGGAAAGATATATCCATTTGAATGCAGAGTTCCAAAGAATAGCAAGGAGAGATAAAAAAGCCTTCCTCAGTGATCAATGCTGAGAAATAGAGGAAAACAGTAGAGTCAGAAAGACTAGAGATCTCGTCAAGAAAATTAGAGATATCAAGGGAATATTTCATGCAAAGATGAATAAAAGATGTATGCAAAGATGAAATAAAGGACAGAGATGGTATCGAACTAACAGAAGCAGAAGATATTAAGAAGAGGTGGCAAGAATACACAGAAGAACTATACAAAAAAGATCTTCACGACCCAGATAATCATGATGGTGTGATCACTCACCTAGAGCCAGACATCCTGGAATGTGAAGTCAAGTGGGCCTTAGGAAGCATCACTACAACCAAAGCTAGTGGAGGTGATGGAATTCCAGTTGAGCTATTTCAAATTCTAAAAGATGATGCTGTGAAAGTGCTGCACTCAGTATGCCAGCAAATTTGGAAAACTCAGCAGTGGTCGCAGGACTGGAAAAGGTCAGTTTTCATTCCAATCCCAAAGAAAGGAAATGCCAAAGAATGCTCAAACTACCACACAACTGCACTCATCTCACAGGCTAGTAAAGTAATGCTCAAAATTCTGCCAGCCAGGCTTCAACAGTATGTGAACTGAGAACTTCCAGATGTTCACGTTGGATTTAGAAAAGGCAGAGGAACCAGAGATCAAATTGCCATCATTAAAAAAGCAAGAGATTTCCAGAAAAACATCTACTTCTGCTTTATTGACTATGCCAAAGCCTTTGACTGTGTGGATCACAACAAACTGTGGAAAATTCTTAAAGAGATGGGAATACCAAACCACCTGACCTGCCTCTTGAGAAATCTGTATACAGGTAAAGAAGCAATAGTTAGAACTGGACATAGAACAGCAGACTGGTTCCAAATCAGGAAAGGAGTACGTCGAGGCTGTATAGTGTCACCCTGCTTATTTAGCTTATATGCAGAGTACATCATGAGAAACACTGGGCTGGATGAAACGCCAGCTGGAATCTAGATTGCTGGGAGAAATATCAATAATCTCAGATAAGAAAATGACACCACCCTTATGGCAGAACGCAAAAAAAGAACTAAAACATCAAAGTGAACAAGGAGAGTGAAAAAGTTGTCTTAGAGCTCAACATTCAGAAAACTAAGATCATGGCATCTGGTCCCATCACTTCATGGCAAATAGATGGGGAAACAATGGAAACAAGGAGAGACTTTATTTTGGGGGGCTCCAAAATCACTGTAGAAGGTGATTACAGCCATGAAATTAAAAGACAGTTGCTCCTTGGAAGAAAAACTATGACCAACCTAGACAGTATATTAAAAAGCAGAGACGTTACTTTGCCGACAAATGTCTGTCTAGTGAAAGCTATGGTTTTTCCAGTAGTCATGTATGGATGTGAGAGTTGGACCATAAAGAAAGCTGAGCACTGAAGAATTGATGGTTTTGAACTGTGGTGTTGGAGAAGACTCTTGAGAGTCCCTTGAATTGCAAAGATATCCAAGCAGTCCATCCTAAAGGAGATCAGTCCTGAATATTCATTGGAAGGACTGATGCTGAAGCTGCAACTCCAATACTTTGGCCACTTGATGCAAAGAGTTGACACACTGGAAAAGATCCTGATGCTGGGGAAGATTGAAAGCGGGAGGAGAAGGGGGTGACTGAGGCTGAGATGTTTAGATGATATCACCGACTCGATGGACATGAGTTTGAATAAACTCTGGGAGTTGGCGATGGACAGGGAGACCTGGCGTGCTGCATGCAGTCCATGGGTTGCAAAGAGTCAGACACAAATGAGTGACTGAACTGAACTGAAGCTAAGATTTATGCACTGTTTATATTTGTTCTGGATCTAGAGGTATTGTTTGGTGGGAAACACAAGAGGATAGGGTTCTGGAAATCAAAGTTCTGGTCTGTGGGAAAGGTAGCTAGAACAGTCTTTCATCTTGCATACTCTTCTGGAATGTGTCTGTCCTACTCCATCAAAAAGTGGAGAGTCTCCACCCCTTTGACTTGTAGTGGCCCTGTGACAGTGGCGACAAACGGAGTACAGTGGAACCGACTCTGTGCTAGTTCTAGGCTTAGCTGTTTGTTGGCTCAGCAGCTTTCAGCTACTCCCTCTTGGGAGCCAGCTACCACAGAACTGTGTCTTAAGGACTTCTCTGGTAATCCAATGGCTATGACTCCACACTCCCAATGCAGGGGGTACAGGTTTGTTCCCTGGTCAGGGAACTAGATCACATCCTGTAATCCAGCACAAGCAAAGAACACAAATTCACCCTTCCTCTGCCTTTTTGTTCTGTTCCGGCTCCTTGACAGATTGGATGATGCCCGCCTGCATTGGTGAGGGCGATCTTCTTTACTCAGCCCACCAATTCAAATGCTAACCTCTTCCAGAAACATTCTCACAGACACACCCAGAAATAATATTTTCCCAGTTCCCAGAGCATCCCTTAGCTCAGTCACATAAAACTAACCATCATAGAACCTTAAATTGCTCAGTTACAGCTTGGAGGATACCTGGTTTAGCGAGGGTGAAGAGTGAAAAGATATTAGTCTACTCCAAGCTGAGTGTGAATCAATGTCTTGAGAAAGTTGCCAAAGAGAAAGAAAAACACAATATAGCGACTTTCATTAGGATCAACAGAGGCAAATAGGCTGGCTTGAACCAGGTGAGGGGTCTACTCTGCCTGCCTGCACAGGTCAAATTAGCCCTGAAACACTGCACTCAGTTCTGGGCAAGGCTCGGAGCCAGACCTGACACCCTGGGTCGTGAATGAAAAAGGGCATTCCTGCAGGTTTCTCCCACTTTTTGGAGTGTTCTAGGAGCCCATATCCTAGCCTAGCATTCATTCATTCAGTACTTATTCTCTGAAAAGCACAGAAATTTGCCCAGAGGGTGATGAAGCTGAAACTTCCAACTCTTCTCTTGCTTGAGTCTCTTCTAAGGCCTTGATGAGCCCTGGATTGCAATGCATTCCCATAGTTGTATGTTTTTGCTAAATTTGTAAACCTGAGCTATTATACTTGGATTGATTAAGAGTCCTGTCTCTTTCAGCTCTGACCTCCCTTTCATGATATTATGCTTCCTTCCACTTGAGTTGGGTGTCACTGGAGGGGTGGTCATCATTTTTTTTTTTTCACCATCTGAAGGGGAAATTGATATGGTATGCATTTTCAACTGGGTTTAGAGGTATTGATAGAAATAGTTTGCTCATTTATAAGCATAATCAGGTTCTTGCCTTCCTTATGTAGATATGGCTTCTAGGAATACTCTTAACCTCCATGGTATTGATTTACCTGGTATCATGACACAATGGTACTGTTGACTGAAAAAAATAGTCACTACCTAGAAATTGAGAGCTATGTTTTATTTGGTAGAAATGTTTAGGACTTCAAGCCTGTGAGACAGCATTTCAAGTAACCCTGAGAAACTGCTGTCAGGAGGGCGGTGGGAAGGAGTCAGGTTATGTAGAAATTTGCAACAAAGGGGGCAGGTAGTCTGAACATTGAAGATTATGTTATGTTATTATGTTAACCAGATATCTCAAGGAATTTAGCGCTCTTCTTTTCTTTTTTTTTTTTTCAGCGCTCTTCTGTGTACAGGAAGATGCAAGTATCTTGGCTCACTGAGATCATTCCTTTCGTTTGCATCTCAGCTATCTGGGGCCAGCTCTTCTTGGTTTTTCAGGCAGGCAGCTGGCAGCCAACATCTGCTGGATCGCAGACATTGTTCGGATGCCCTCAGGGCTCAGAAATGCACATTTGGAGGCCTGAAATTGCTGATGGCTGTGACATCCTTCTTTACTGATATGGCAGGAAATACTCCATTTCACAGTACAAGACCAGAAGTCATGTAGTAATACAATCAGATCCTACAGAACCCAGAACCAGAAACAAGAAATGGGGAAGAAAGATTTGAAATGTACAAAGTCATAATCTAGTCTGGGGAAAATTCTTCCAAGTATCAGACAAGTAAAATTGTTAGCAAAGCTCTATGCTTAGACAAAATGGAGTTCCTTCCTGTAAAACAAAACTTACCACACTCATACAATGAGGGCATTTATGACACACTGGTAAATTTTGTTGTTGTTCAGTTGCTCTTTGCAAATCCCATGGGCTGCAGCATGCCAGGCTTCCCTGTCCTTCACCATCTCCTGGAGCTTGCTCAAACTCATGTCCATTGAGTCAGTGATGCCATCCAACCATCTCATCCTCTGCTGTCCCCTTTTCCTCCTGCCTTCGGTCTTTTCTAGCATCAGGGTCTTTTCTAATGAGTCAGCTCTTCAAGTCAGGTGGCCAAAGTATTGGAACCTCAGCTTCAGCATCAGTCCTTCCAATGAATATTCAGGATTGATTTCTTTTAGGATTGATTTATTTACATTGCTAAATAATGGTAATCAAATCAAGATTATTTAAGATACGTCTCTGAACAAGAACACTTGTGATGTCCCCAAATCTTACAGCTGTTATAGGAAATAACTTGATAAATGTAACATTCCCATTGACAAGTTGTGATGCTCAAATAAACCTTTCAAAACTCTTGATAACACAAAACAATTCCTGGTCAACCATGCTCGCTATCAAAAAATGTATAACAAAAATTTTATCATATGAAAAGGCAATCAAAGATCATGCAGTTAAAAAATTGGTGGTTAAAAAAATATTACAGAGAGGTATTAGGCAGTTGGGGCTTCACTGCTGGCACAGATGGTAAAAATCTGTCTGCAATGTAGGAGACCGAGGTTCAGTACCTGGGTTGGGAAGATCCCCTGGAGAAGGGAATGGCTACCCACTCTAGTATTCTTGCCTGGAGAATTCCATGGAAAGAGGAGCCTGGTGGGCTACAGTCCATGGGGTCACAAATACTTTTGTACTTTTTCAGTATCAGGCAAAATACTTTTGCAGGTTTTCACTATGAGGAAAAAAATATATGTTATTTTTTGGGTTTTGTTATATATATCAGTTTTTAAAATTTGCATTTTGTTGTGAGTTTCTTCTTCATTCTAAAAAATGTTCACTTTTTACTCAATCTAGTGTTTATAATTTTACTGGTTTCCTTCAAGAAGTTCCCCCTGAGTCATATAAATTACATGATTTGGAAAACTTATATCCATCCTGTCTGGGTTTCAGAGAAATTAAAATATGAGTGTGGCCAGTGTCTGTAAAAGAGGGGAGATGAGACAAGTTCATCCAAGAAGAATGTCCTGGGGGACGTGACAGGGGCCTCAAGAGAAATGTTCACCAGTTTCTCTGAGGCTTTGGGGCTCTCTGGGGACACCTTCACTGAAATCTCAGCTTTCCAGTCTGCCCTTCTCCTTGCATTCATAATTCTCTTCCTAAAAGGGAGATTCCTTTTATAAAACAGCCAGCCTTCCCCATGCAAGTCACATGCCCAGAACTGGAGGACCTATATCTCTCTCATACTGTTGTCTTGGCCTAGAATGTCCTTCCCCTTAAGTGACTTAGGAGGCGAGTCATCAACGATGTCATGTCAGTGGCTCCCTTGCTCACTGGCTACCTGACCTTGACCAGATCATTTCACCTTTCTTCCCCTCTACAGTCCAGGGCTAAAATGCCAACTTCAAGGGCAACTGAAAACCACTAAATGAGTTAATGTATGTAAAACACTGATCAACGTTAAGCTCTGAGCAAATGTTTAATGTTATTACTCCCCATCCTTCAGAGCCCAATTCAAATATTACCTTTGTATTCAAATGCTACCTTTACAAAGACTCCCCCCACTCCCGCCACCCCGACAACCGGTCCTCATTCTTTGCACATTTGTCTGTTTTTCCATGTATTTCCTTTGTTTTTTGACTGTTGCTAAGCCATTCACTTATTTAGTCATTCACTCTTTTATTTCATACATATTTATCGAGCCCCCCTCCATTCCAGATGTCAGCGTCCCTCACTGCATTTGTAAACTGGGCAGAGGCCATCTTATTCTGCATTGTGTTGCCTTCAGCACTTAACTCATTACCTTGGCGCTCAGTAAACACTCAGTATGGCTGCTTTTCTGGGGTGACCGGTGGGGACGAATATTCTCTGCACATAGAGCGCAGCCCTATTTCCTCTAAGGAAGGAGGAATGGCTCCATCCTGGCTAGATATTAGAATCATTGGGAAGAGCTTCAAAAGAAGTGGGGATGCTTGCGCCCCACCCCCAGGCACTCTGCTTTAATTAGCCTGGAGTGAGGCCTGGACACTGAGTTATTTTTAAAGCCCCACAGGTGATTCCAATGGGCAGTTATGCTTGCTAACCAAGATAGGGGCTTCCCAGGTGACACACTGGTAAACAATCTGTCTGCCAATGCAGGAGATGCAGGAGTCTCCGGTTCATTCTCTGGGTTGGGAAGAGTCTCTGGAGTAGAGAATGGCAACCCACTCCAGTATTCTTGCCTGGAAAATCCCATGGACAGAGGAGCCTGGTGGGCTACAGCCCATGGAGTCGCAAAAGAGTTGGACACGACATGCACCCTCCAAGATAATCTTCTTCTTTGGTGACTGAGAACTGCCTTTAGTTCACTGGTCCATCATGAGGATGACTCTGGGGTCACAAACCCTGCTTGATGCCCTAGTGCCTGGATCTTTTGAGGTCATATGCGATTTTGATCCGCCTGCCAGAGGCCAGGTCAGGTACACTGCCAACAGTTACTTCATTGAAATGAATTAGCAGGTGGGTCAGGATCATGTGGCTTTGCCAGGACCGCATTCTCCCGTTTCTCACCTTTCTACAATCTTTAGCTCTCCCCCACCAAGGACTGAAAAACAAAAGGACTCTCAACCACCCATGCAAACACTTAAAAAAAAAAAAAGATTCAGAGTCCCCTTGCACCCTGACACCCCCATTTCTTCATTTCCTTTCACCTTCCTACGTCCCTAATCGAATTTTTACACTTCATTTATATGTTGTTAGTCAGCTCATCTTTGTGTTTTCTTTCTCTTCTCTCCTTGAACAGCTTCCCCTCGGGGTCTACCACCTGTGATTATGCCTCCCAAGCAGCCGTGCCGAGCAGTATTTAATAACAGGGGTGCTCCCCTGACAGCGGTTTTGACAAAGGTGGTGGGGAAGTGTCTTTCTTTCAGGGCTGCACTCGGAGAAAAAGCCTCGCCAGGTATCACAATCTAAGATGCTCCAGGCTCCACCTGTAATTACACCTTCTCCACCTCACCTATCCACCTCCCTTTCAGAGAAAAACCAGAGCAGGTGACACTCACCTCCCCAGTGGGGGAGGCCCTGACGGCTCAAAGTGGAGCCGGCAGGAGTTCAGTAGGGAAATAAAATGCATATTTCATTTTTTATCTGCGCTGCGGGTGCTGTCAATACCAGAAGAAGACTCCTGGCTGCCCTCGGAAAGATCATTCACTCTGGCGATAAAAACAACAACCTTTACGTTTTTAGGGAAGCTTGTTTCCAAAAGAAATTATACCTCCATTACAGGCCATTTCAGCCCCTAAGCGATATGTTTGCATTTCCACAAGAATGTTTACCTTTCCCTGCGGGGAACCGAGGCCAGCCGGGGCTGTTCGGAGTTACTGACTGTGATCAAAGCTCACCACTTCAGCTCAGGGAACCAACAGTTAGGTTTTGGAGTGGAATTTCAAGTCACTAATTGGCTCTGCAGGTGCCTTTGTTTTTGCTTTCCACTCCCAGAGTGCCCGTGTCTGTCTTGGGCCGGCCTCCCTGGGTGCTAGAGAATTGTAAACAAGCAGAGGCCAGCAGAGCGTCCCAGGAAGGTGCTGTCTGTCCGTCAACTGAAGGTGAGTGTGAAGATTCTTGCAGAGGGTCTTTTGTTGCTTTAATTTGTCACTTTAATTCTGTATGCCTCTGTTTTGGTATAATTATGGTATTTACCCACTAGGTTCACGTGAAGATTAGGTGAGATTAGGCAGATAAACCCAGCAAGTGCACAGCGGTGTGTTCCTGCTCTCTAAACGGGGGTTGTTTTCCTTTTGGCGTTCTTTCCTCCTGATACACAAGTGGGGAGCAAAGTCCTACGTGGAGGACGGTACTCCTTCTCCCCAGGAAGGAACCAACGAGGAAACACAAAGAAACCTTCTGAAATCCCCAGCACGTGGCAAAGTAATAGTTGGAGGGCTCCCTTGTTGCTTTTCTCTTTTTTTGGCTGTGCCGGTCTTCGTTGCTGTGCATGGGTCTTCTCCAGTTGGGGTGAACGGGGCGCTGCTGTCCAGGTGTGCTGCACATGCCTCTCCCTGAGGTGGCTCCTCTTGTTGTGGAGCGTGGGCTCTAGGCACACAGGGCTCAGTAGTTGTGCACACTGGCTTAGTTGCCCCTTGGCATGTGGATTCTAGTTCCCCTGTATTGGCAGGCAGATTCTTAACCACTGGACCACCAGCAAAGTCCTTCTCTTGTTGCTTTTCAATCCATGGTTCCACATTCTGCTTGATGCTCACAGGGCCAGAGATGCACCCTCTTTTCAAGGATGCCTATATCATTTTCAGACTTTAAAAAAGTTTTTATTCACACTCAAACTATCTTAATGTGTTGTGATGGATGGGATTGCAATTAAGTCAAACCTTAGGATGGAGAATTGAATTCTGGGGTCCCTTCCAGCTCTGAGCATCTATGAATCTGGTCTTTTTCTCATTCATAAGACAGGAGGAGTTATTACTTCCCCTGACACCACTCCTAGGAGGACTAAACGTAACCACGCTGGTTTCAAAAGTGCTGAACAATTTAAGGGATATTCATTAATGTCTTGGGCAACACATGACACATTTACTTCATTTTCAGTAAGACTGATAGAAATTTTCAGACACACGCCAAAATACAGAGAATAGTAGGAAATTACACCCTGTGCTTATTACCCAGCTTCAAAAATTACAGTTTTTCTTTTCTTTATAACATAACATTGTTATATTAGTTTTGGGTGTACAACATAGTTGATTCAATATTTTTATAGATTGCACTCTAAAGTTATGACAAAATAATGGCTAAATTTCTCTGTGCTGTATACTATATCCTTGTTGCTCATTTATCTTATTTTTTTTAAAAAGTATATTTATTTGGCTGCGGTGGGTCTTAGTTGTGGCATTCAGGATCTCAGATCCTTTTGTGGATTGCGGGGTCTTTAGTTTGTGGCATGCAGACTCTTGGTTGCAGCATGTGGAATCTAGTGAACTCAAGCTCTTTGCATTGGGAACTTGGAGTCTTAGCCACTGGATCACCAAGGAAGTCCCAATCATTTATTTCATGCACAGGAGTTGGTGCCTGTTAATCCCACGCCCCTACCTTGCCCCTCCCACTTCTCTCTCCCCACTGGTAACCACTAGTATATTCAAAAATTACCACTGATTTTTTTTTTTTATCTTGTTATGTGATTTCTTAACCTTGTTCCCACTTTTCTTCCTCTCTGGCACTTTCTAGATTGGCAATGTCTCTACTGAAATAACTGCTGGACTGTAAACTGTGAAGGCAGAGAGCATGTCTTTGTTGTCCACCATTATTTTACTAGCCCCTGGTACTGCCCTGGTCATGATAGTCTCTTAATAATAATAATATACAAAGGCTGCTGAACTGAAAAAACAAAAAAGACTTTGGGGCTGTAGCACTCTCTCAAATATTGTGTCCTCTGGTGTAGGAAGTAGGTTTTTCTTACATACCAAGGAGTATGAATCATGATAATAAAAATTAACTGACTACCATTGGCTGCTGAGGGAATTGTGGGACTCCTTTGGGCCCCTGCTGGGTGGAGTCTTGGTGCCAAGTGGGCCTTATTGTGTCATTGGTCTGGGTGAGAAAACACCCCTGGATCCTCTTCAGGGTGTGCTCTCAGGATTTCCTAAGAGTAGAGACGGGTACCACCTTGGTGCTTCTCTCTTAGGATTTGGCTTTGTGATTCTTCAGTGAGCCAGGCTCTCCCCAAAGTCAGGTGGACCATCAGTGCTACTTCCAAGAGGAGCAGAGAGCATCAGAGATGGTGATGAGTCCCTTCACCTCCCGTGCCTGTTCGCTCATTGGTAAAATGACCTTCCTCCTGGGCCATTGGGAGTTATAAGGAAATAATGAGTATGCAGTATGTCTCCCAGTGCGTGGTAGAGAATCATTGTTTTCTCAGTGTTAGTTTTTGTTTTCCAGGTGTTTGGGAAGTAATTGAGTATGAGCATGTGACTGCTTTTGAACCCACTGAGAAGCCTTCCAGGCCTGACCTCCAAGGTCTTCCATGGTTAGTGACACCTCTTGTGTGCCAGGCATCGTGCTGGGTACAGTAGCCTGGTGCCACCACATTACTGGGGGGAAGTTAGAACACTGAAGATAGTGTTTGTAGTAAGCCATTCTTCTTCAGGTGTTCCTTGCTGTCCTTTCAGAGCCAAAACATGGGCCTGAACGGACAAGTGGTCTGATAGGGGGTGGAAATTTTTGGTCATTTTTGGTATTCTGAAGGTCATTAAAAGGTTAACAGTGTGCTATTCATTCTTAACTAGAGAACTAGTCTCCAGTCTTACTTGCCTTGCATATTGTGGGAACTGAATCAGTTCTTCAGCAATGCAATTCATGTATTCATGAATGGATGTATAGGGAGGTTAGCCCTTGCTTTGTCAAGGTATTTCTGGAAGAATCTCTTTGGACACAAGCAGCCAGGAGTAGTAATTATTTTTACTGAATGAAAAGGAAAAACATGCACAAGAACCACAAAAAGTATTGCCTCACCTAAGGAAAGAGAAAAAGAAAAAAATTATTCATTTTCCTTTTGCCGTGCATTTTTCTGGCACTCCATGCTTAAAGAACTGCTAGGGCTTCTCTGGCAGCTCAGCTGGTAAAGAATCTGCCTGCATTGCAGGAGGCCCTGGTTCAATTCCTGGGCTGGGAAGTTCCCCTGGAGAGGGGATAGGCTACCCACTCCAGTATTCTTGGGCTTCCCTGGTGGCTCAGACAGTAAAGAATTGGCCTGCAGTGTGGGAGAGGTGGGTTCCATCCCTGAGTTGGGAAGATCCTCTGGAGGAGGGCATGGCAACCCACTCCAGTCTTCTTGCCTGTTGAATCCCCACGGACAGAGGAGCCTGGCGGGCTACAGTCCATGGGATCGCAAAGAGTCTGATATGACTGAGCGACTAAGCACAGCACAGTGTTCTATATAGCACAGTCAGGTATCAAAAAATGAATCCGAGTATGGCCTGTGAGGGGATACTGCTCAATACTTGCAATGGATGAGGTCTAATTTGCATTGAAATTTGGCAATTGACCAGTGGGGTAGCTCAACTTCTTCCTCTTGATACCCACTGACTCGCTTCACCTCCACACCTTTTCTAGGCAGGCAGAAAGACTTCCTGAGTCTCACAACTACACTCTTACCTTAGTCTTTATAAAAATGTTATTAATTAATTTTTTATTGTAGTTGTGTTAGTTTCTGCTCTACAGCAACGTGAACCAGCTGTACATATCCTCTCTTTGTACCCACAGAGCATTGAGTCCCCTGTGTTTCACAGTAGGTTCTCACTCTTACCTTAATCTCAATTGTCATTTCTTCACAACCAAAGCTTCTCCATTCGTGGCAGACATAGCTTCAGATTTGGCAGTTTCCTTTTTTTTTTGGTCCTTTCTTCTGAATACTCATTGCCAGAGGCAAGGTACTCAGAGACTTCATTGAGGGGGTGGGATAATGAAAACAGGCCCCCCAAAGAAGAAGGAGATGCTCTCTCTCTCCTCCTAATTCCCACCCCCACCCTCCCCTCCCTCCCAATGTCTATCTGTCTCTCTTGTTCTTAACACTAATGTAGCAGAATGAATCATCTAATTTAATACTGATGTAAAGAAACCCATAAGCAGGAAGAGGGGGTGTGGAGAAGGGGAGAAAGGTACGTAGGGTGGGAGAGTAGAAAGCCTACATCTGCTCCCAGTGGAGGACTGTCTGTGCGCATGTGTGCTAAGTCGCTTCAGTCATGTCCAACTCTCTGTGACCCGATGGACTGTAGCCCCCAGGCTCCTCTGTCCATGGGATACTCCAGGCAAGAAGACTGGAGTGGGTTGTCATGCCCTGCTCCAGGGCAGTAGAGGAATCCAGGCTGGAACTACTTCCCTTTGTTGCACTTCTTGGGAATCTACCTCCCAACACTGTACAACGCCCAGTCTGCATCCATTAGGATAAGTACAGAAGTGAGGAGGTGGTTGGGAGCCGTGAGCTCCCAGGCCATGCCCATGCTCTTGGGATCTGGGAATGATGCGTCTCAATAAACAGCCTATCAACCATGGAGGAATTAAGTGAACCCTGTAGTCTCTCTTCCTGGCTTTCCCTCTTGCTGCATTATTACTGGGCTGTATTTGTTCCCTTTGCCTCATCTTCATCTAGAATCAGTAGCCAGCAATGATTTCCCCTGACCAGTGTAAATTACACACAGGCGTGATGAGGCGGTTCTGTGGCAACTGGGCTGGGCAGTTCCCAGGCTGTCCATCCCGAGACATGTTCATCACGCCAGCCCTCTTGGGGCCTATGAACTGGGTAATGTGACCCCAGGGCCTGGGAAATGGTGGTGTGTGTGCTAGTTAGAAGGGAGTCAGAGCCCTGTGTCTCCAGGCCTGCGGAATTCTGGAGTGACCGTGGGAAGAAAAATCACACCAGAAACAGATGCTCGTGTTGCCTTATGACAGAAGAGAAGCAGTTTCTTCTTTGCTTTCACATGCTCTTCCTTTTTATAAAATATTTATTTTTATTTATTTATTTGGCTGCACCAGGTATTAGTTGCAGCATGTGGAATCTTCTTATTGAGACATGTGGGATCTAGTACCCTGACCAGGGATTGAGCCTGTGCCCCCTGCATTGGGAGCACATCTCTTAACCACTGGACCATCAAGGAAGTCCCTGGTTTTGAGTATTTGAATGTGGCACTAGTGGTTAAGGACCACCTGCTAATGCAGGAGATATAAGAGATGGGTGTTCAATCCTTGGGTTGGGAAGATTCCTTGGAGGAGTGTAAGGAAGCCCACTCCAGTATTCTTGCCTGGAGAATCCCATGGACAGAGGAGCCTGGCAGGCTATAGTCCATATGGTCGCAAAGAGTTGGACACGACTGAAGTGACTTAGCATGCATACACCTGGCAATGTTAAAAGCCTATCACATAAGTCCTTCCAAGTCCTTTCCTTGTTTAAAAGCCAGTGCAGCTCTGTGGTCTAGAGAGTTGCAAACGTGTAAGGTCTGCTGTCCCTTTGTTATTGTTGTCATTGTTCAGTCCTTGGCTCTTAGAATTTGAGATTTAAATTAGCCTGCAGGCTTCCTCTAATGGGGCCACTCTGAGTGTGCAAACCTAGCCTTCTCCATTTCTTATTTTACCTACTTGGCCTAGGAGGGAAGAGACAAGGAGACATAGATTTTGGTCTATGGTCCTCGTGGAGTATTTCCAGATGCTAAGTGTATAATCCCTTTGGTTCTGCTGTACCTGCCAGTGGAGCAGAACAACCGTGTGCTACAGCGTTGAACAGAGAGTCAGAAGTGTGACATGGTGCTGTGCTTGCGGAGGACACCGTATCATTAGCATGCATGCAGACCTACATTTTTCCCCCCATTTTGTGTGTAATTTTAAAGAATTTTGAATGGAAAGATAGTTGAGGGGAAAAGGGAAAGATGATTTGGTGGATCAAATATCTATTAATGGTGTATTTCACTGGTTCTAATGAAAGGAGATTTTCTGAAGACTGTTGATCGGTGACTAGAGACATGTTGACCTGGGAGACAAAGGTGAGCTCTCACCCAGGAGAGGTGGTTGGAAAATTGAACTCAGTGATCTACTGTCTTCTCTCACCAAAAAGTGGTGTCAGCTTGTTTGGGGGATGCTTTCTCGATAGTGGGAGGTGATGGACCACATGCAAAGATAAACAAGCGAAGGAATTCCTGGTGGTCCTGTGGTTAAGACTCTGCCTTTCAGTGCAGGGGGTGCAGGTTTGATCCCTGGTTGGGGAACTAAGATCCCACATGCTGAGCAGAGTGGCCAAAAATAAAAAGAATATATTGTTGTTGGAGCCTGATGGGCTGTAGTCCATGGGGTTGCAATGAGTTGGACACCACTTAGTGACTGAACAATGACAACAATAACAAAGGGAGAGGGGACCTTACGCGTTTACAACTCTCTAGACCACAGAGCTGCACTGGTATCTTGGTGTCTTTCCTGGTCTGTGTTTGCTGGGTTTTTTTTCCCCCCACTGTGTTACTTACAGTCCTCCTCAGTGTGGAACTCAAGTTTGTGGTTCAGTTTAGAGAGCGCCTAGAATGTTTCAAAAGTGTTATAGAAAGTCATCAAGCATTTTGTTTTTCCTGGGAAACAATTTTATTAAAATTCATCACTTCCATTTGCACTATCGTCATCTTTTATGTTATACATTTATATTTTAATTTACTTAACAAAATTTTTTGGAGTCCTTTATCATTTTTGTCCAGATCTTGAGAACTGCTATTTGATTGTGAGTGTGGCTTGAGGGCAGGGATGTAATTAGTGTTTCTAGGAAGTGAAAATTGAGCCAAATTCAATGTGAAATATATTGATATTAATAAGTTCTCTAGCAAGTAGTAAAGATAGTAAGTTTGGAGTTAAAGTACCAACTGTACCATGTAAATAATATCCGTGTTTGTTCTTCTTTGGTGGGAGTGAGGATGAAATCACATATGCAAAATTCTTTGGGAGACTTAGGTTGTGTTTTAAAAATTCTGTTTGGGGACTTCCCAGGTGGTTCAGCAATTAGGATTCTGTGCTTCCCCTGAAACAGGCCTGAATTCAATCCCTGATCAGGGAACAAGATCCCACATGCCTGGTGATGCAGCCAAAAATTAAAAATAAGTAAAAAAAAAAAAATTAAAAATTCTGTTTGTGTTTTAAACTTAGGGAAATTCACCCTCTCATACTTTAGCCTACACCTTAGTGAATATAAAACTGACAACTTGCAGTGTTGATCCAATTAGTATTCAATTATATTTCCCAGATAAACAGCTGGAGGCCATCACTTCAGTGACAAATGTGTTTGATTTGACTTAATCACCACCACAAGGCACATCATTTTCCAACATTTTTCTGTAGTATCATTTTAATAAGTAAAGTGATTCACCCTAGAAGAGAGAAAAAGAATGTAAAACGCTGAGAGACACAAAAGGAGGATTAAGCTAGCGTGGCGTTAGAAAGATATCTGTGCTTTTAAAAATTCCTACTTTCATTGAACCCATAACCTTGATACAGAAAAGTGCACAGATTTTAAGGGTATACTGTATAATGAACTATCACGATTTGATCATATCCAGGCCAAGAGCTAGAACATACAACGCAGAACCACACTTACATACCCTCAGTAAGCCTTCCTCCCCCAAAGTAACCAATATCACTTATATTTCTCATTGTTTTTAAGGATGTTGGCCACTGTCATTCTGGAAGTTTCTCAACCAGACTCTTCTGAGGAAGTCCTTGGTATGCTTGTTGACTAATGTTTCCATGAGTCAGGCCTAGATTTGAGCAGTGTCCCAAAGTCTAGCAGAAGTGGAGGGTGGATGGTGAACTAAGGGTTGTGATGAAGCTGAAACCGTGCAACTCAGGTTGCGACTTGAACCCATGTGCTAGGACTCAAATCTGGCCAAAACCCACAATCTTCCAAGTGAGATCATATACCTAGTTTTAGCACTTAATGAACCTCAGGTTCTTGATGTCTCATTGCAGAAAGAATTCAGTGAGACAAGGTGATAGGTAAGAAATGGATTCATTTAGTGAGAAACACACTCCACAGACAGCGTGTGGGCCATCTCAGAAGGCAAGAGTGAATTCAAAATAAGGCATGGTTAGTTTTTATGGACTGAGTAATTTCCTAGGCTAATGAGTGGAAAGATTAGTCCAGCTATTTTGGGGAAGGGGTGGAGATTTCCAAGAATTAGGCCATCACTCACTTTTTGGTCTTTGATGGTCAGCCTTGAAACCGTCATGGTGTTGATGGATGTGTCATTTAGCTTGCTGATGTATTACGATGAACATATATTGAGGCTCAAGGTCTAGTGGAAATTTACTTGTCAGCCATCTTGGACCTATTTGGTTCTAATCAGTTTATGTCGTGTCCTCGGGCTATTTATTTCTTGTTCTCTTTCTTCCTGTTCCCAAACAACCATCCTTCCCTCTCCATGTCCTGGAGAAGCCAGAGTGCTCTCTTCTCCTGCTACTTATCTCTTCAGCACGAACACAGGCAGACACCTGATCTGCTTCTCTGGGTTACTGTGAAGCTCTAATGACATAATGGATATGAAAACACATTGAGCAGGATAAAGGACTATTCAATTATTGCATCCCTTGACCAGTGTAATGGAGAGACATTGATTGCAGAGGGAGTTATTTTGAACAAGAGGAAGACAAGTACACATATTTCTAAACCAAAAAAGGTACTGATCATAATGGTTTTAAATGGCCCTAAATGTTTCTCTGAATTTGGAGATACACCATTAGCTTAACTCTGTAGCCGTAGCTGCAGGAAAGCCAGAGTCATGTAGTGACATCCATATCTTAGAACCATAAACCCAGTCACTTATAAACAACAGAACTTTATTTCTCACAGTGCTGGAGACTGGGAAGTCCACAATCAAGGCACTGGCAGATTTGGTGTCTGGTGAGAGTCCGTTTTCTCATTCTTGGCCATCTTTTTACAATCTCCTCATGTGGTGGGCAGCTTCTGGGATTTCTTTCATAAGGACATTAATCTCATTTATGGTGGCTTTGCCCTCATGATCTAATCACGTGCCAGAGGCCTCACATCCCAAAACACATTGGGGATATGTTTTAAGATATGAATTTGGGGGGGATACAGTCAGTCTATAGCACTCTATATGATCTCATTGACTTTATTTTTATTATTACTTCTTTTTTTACAATCCTGTGTTGCCCTAACTGACTTTAACCTGTTATATATATGATCTTATTTCCCTAATTGTATTCAATTGATCAGAAATGTGAACTGTTGATTATTAATGACTATTGGTCTGATTATGAACACATTATCAGAGTATTGGGGAAAAAATCAAGATATATAACCTACTAATAGCTATTTTTACGTGAAAAGGAAGCATATTCTAATATTTATGATGTGAAATAATAGCCTGACAGGGGTTTGGTTAGGTTTCTGGCAACTTTTGGAACATAGGCAGGTAGTGTATAGGCCCCATGTTAGCCCTTGGTGTTATAATGGTGAACAAAAAGTCATGCTCCTTTTCTGGTGACATTTCAAACTTCTCAGCATGTTTTTCTATATTTCTTTAAAAAAAAATAAGCTTATTTATTTATTAGACTGCACCGGGTCTTAGCTGCAGCACATGGGATCTTTGATCTTCTTTGTGGCATGTAGAATCTAATTCCCTGACCAGGGATCGAACCCAGGCCCCCTGCATTGGAAACAGAGCTTTAGCCACTGGACCACCTGGGAAGTCCGTCTTTACTTGTCCTTGTCAGAGGAAGACATAATTTATCATGGTTCCTACTAATGGCTGGGTTTGTGCATTGTGTATTAGGTTCACTTATGCACTGGGTCTGACGTTCTTCTCAGATTCAGTGAACAAAGCTCCAAAGACCATTCCACAGTGTGGAGCAAGCTAACTCTAAGGAGGTTCTGCTGGTCAAGATGGGACGTTTCATTCCCACAGCCCATGCTTCTAACAGGTGTAGGAAGTGAAACCCTACATTCAGCTCCCACGATGCATGGTTCCAATAGCTCTTCCTGGGAACCTCTCTCCCTGGGAATTTATCTTCCAGAGGACATCTTTCTCCTGTTCTTCCACTAGCCCAACCCATTTCCTGGGACCACTTATTTTCTAGGGGTGACTGGTTCTGACTGAATGTTTATTTATTTATAATGTTAAATATTTTTTTAAATTCCCAAGTTTAGAGTTTCAGTTAACATCATAGTGTTATTTTATGAGTTGTATAGCATTTAGAGTTTGCAAAGTCCTTTCACATTCACTTCTACCTTAGCCTCAAAACAATACTGTGGGACGAATGATCTGCTTTATGGAGGAGAAGACCAAGGATCTTGGAGGTGAAGCTACTTGGATCATTAGCAACAGAGGTGAAACTTTTAACTCTTCTGCCTGATTTAAGTGCTTATGGGCACATACTAGATTTTGACCAAAGGAACAAGATAAAATGTCCAGAGACAAACCCACCCACCTATGGCCTGATCTATGACAAAGGAGGCAAGAATATACAATGAAGAAAAGAGAGTCACTTCAGTAAGTGGTGCTGGGGAAACTGGACAGCTACATGTAACATCATGCAAAAAATAAAATACATATACAAAAATAAACCCCAAATGGGTTAAAGACCTAAATGTAAAGCTGGAAATTGACTAAATGAATGTTTTAATGAACTCTTGATTTAGGCTAGGAGAGGTAGAGCTTGGAGGAAGAGGAATTGCACTTGGATGGCCTCAAAAGCCAGCATTATTGCAGAAGAGGGTGTATCTCTCAGGCTTCTGATTATACATACCTGAAACTGGAGAGCAAATATGAGCAAACGAAGGAATGATATGTGTCTGCCTTCACTGTTGAAGATAGTGAAGGCATCAAATTTACAAGGCATCAAATTGTGTTTTTTTCTTCCACTTCCATTGTTTCATAAAGGACAATCTTCCCAATTATACCCAGGAGTAGGTTGACCACTGGTCCTGTTTTCTTATGGAGTTGTGAATTTTAATTTTTTTCTGTGTTTTAAGAGGCATTTTAATTAAAAGCTGTGAAAAGCTGTTTCAGGGCTGCTCAGTAGATGTTATTTAAAACTAGAAGCTGAATACAGCTAACTTCTGCTTCATATTTTAATCATATTTATCCTTTTCTCCTTCAACCTCAGCTGTCTTCTTTTCTACTTAATGAAGTTCTTTGTTTTTTCTCATCACAAATATTATTGCTGTTAACTACTTTGAGCTTTTCTATTTCTATTTAGGTACAACTGGAAGGAAGCTTTATTCTACCAGTCTAATACTGTCTCACAATTAACCCTATTTATCTAAATCAAATTGTGTTCTTTTTCTGTTCTTGATATATTTGAACATAAAACTCCCCCTTTGAACTCTAACTTTGTCTTATTTATTTATTTTTATTTTTTGGCCATGCCATGCAATGTGTGGGGTCTTAGTTCCCTGACCAGGGACTGAACCCACACTCCCTGCAGCGGAAGCATGGAGTCTTAACCACTGGACCACTAGGGAAGTCCTTTTATGTTTGTTCAAACATCACTTTGTCAGCAGATTCTTTCCTAACCACCCTGCTAAAGTAACACTCAATCACCCGATTCTTTGACCTCACTTTGTGTTTCTTTGGAGCACTTGACACACTTCATATTTATTAGTTTATACATTTACTGTCTGTCCTCATTATTGTGTTCACTGCTGTATCTTTCGTGCTTAGAACAGCTCCAGGCCCAGCCCAGGTTTGATAAATGTCTAAATGAATGTTTCTTAATTTATTAGGCTTGCACTTTTCCATTTCATCAAGTATCTTCACTCTGGTTAGGAGTTTCAAGCTGTTTTTCTGCTATAGAACATTGTCTGTAAACAAAGTCTTATGAGGAACATTAATGTACAAAATTGATATGATTGGAGTCACTTGATTGAAAGAAGGACTGGAACTGAGATAGGGAAAGCTCCGTTCTCCAAGCTCCTCATGGCAGCCCTTGAGTTTGTTTAAAAACTATCAATGTAGGTTATCTCCCTCATAACCACTAAAGGAGGAAGACATAATTATCCTCTATCTTAGATGAAGTAAATAATGAGATGGAATAAGTGTGCCAAGATGGCATCATGAAATGAATAAGCTATATGGTGTAGACTTAAAAATAGTCACAACCTAAAAGTAGAGTGTTACTTTTAAAATTTATTTTTAATTGGAGGGTTATTGCTTTACAATGTTGTGTTAGTTTCTGCCATACAACAACATGAATCAGTCATATGTACACATATACCCTCCCTCTTAAACCTCCCTCCCACTCCCCCACTCCATCCCACCCTTCTAGGTTGTCACAGAGCACTGGCTGAGCTCCCTGTGTTAGAGAGTTATGTTTTACTCGGCAGGAATTTTTAGGACTTCAAGCCCAGGAGACAGCATCTCAAGCAACCCCAAGAGAACTGCTCCCTGCTCTGAGAAGCTAAGGGCAGGGGAGCCAGGTTATATAAACATTTTGCAATAAACAGTAGGTACTTGGAACATCAAAAGATGATTTTTAATTAAAGAAAACAAGAAATCTCAAGTTGAGGAATTGAGGGCTTTTCTACATGTGGGAAAATGCAAGACTCTGGAATCACTGAAATCATTTCTTTGATATGCACCTCAGCTATCTGGGGCCAATATCCTGTGTTCTCATATCCTGAGCTTCCTCAGGGCTCAGCATAGGGAGTGGATGCAGTCTGATGGCTGCCAGATGGCAGGTGTTCTTTCCTTCCTGAGTTTCCTCAGGGCTCACTGGCTCACATTGGAGGCTAAAGTTGATGATGACTGTAAGAGCCTTGTTTACTGATATGGCAGGAAATATTCCATTTTTGAATGAGCACAAAGTGACAAAGTCAGCCAGACACCAACTCAAGTCAGCTAGTTGACACAGCCACTTCTAAAAAACTCATTCTCAGAGATGATACACATCACTTCCACACACACTCCATTGGCAAAAACAAGCCCCATGAAAGACTGTGGATGCAAGGAAGCTGGCAAAGATCAGATCCTGACATAGGACCTGCCAGCTATGAAAAGGAGACCAAATTTTTGTATATAGATAGATATCTCTAACATCCCCTCTCCCATTCCCCCTAAAAGGTTTTCATCACAGTCTATAATGCTTGTTGAACTTCTGAGAGGTTGCATTCTTTGGAGACAACTTGAAATTCTGTGACTGGAGTCCAGTGGGAAAGTCATACTGCCCAAGAGGCCAAGGAACAAGGCAATAGCTAACATCTGGCTCGTGCATCTGTGCAGGACACACCCCCTCAGGCACATTTGTGTTCATAGTGGCTTCTCCCCATGTGCCCAAACTAGACTTCAGAGTGGCAGTTTCTCAAAATGGTTCACTGGGCCACTCCTCCTGGTTTCCATATACATGAGTTGCCATGTGCTTGTGCAGGAGATTTGGGTTGTAATTTTGACAAATGGAGAGAAAAACTGTAATTTTCTCCTCTGAAGAAATGGATACACAGGAGAATAAAGATGAAGGTGATTTGAGAACTGGCTCTACCTGGCTATGTGGACACATTTTTAACACTTTGAAAGAGAGGACATGGGACAAAAAGCTGAAGACTTTGTTCCCGTAAAAGTTATGTTTCATAAATACATGGTAGTATTG
Source organism: Antilocapra americana (assembly GCA_007570785.1). NCBI lineage: Eukaryota > Metazoa > Chordata > Mammalia > Artiodactyla > Antilocapridae > Antilocapra > Antilocapra americana. Next base: position 3,997,799 of record ML660781.1, read on the forward strand.
TACTTCCTGGATCTGTTTTTATTTATTTATTTTAGAGAAGACAGACATTTTTTAAGTGTTTACTTTTATTTATTTTTATTTTTGGCTGCACCCTGAGGCATGCAGGATCTTAGTTCCCCGACCAGGGATGGAACCCATGTCCCAAGCACCAGGAGTGCAGAGTCTTAACCACTGGACTGCCAGGAAAGTTTCATATCCTTTTTATTTGAGTGGAGCCAGGTGACTAGTTTTGGCCAATGAACTGGGAGTTGAAGCTATGTGTATCTATTTTAGTCTGAGCATTTAATTCCTGGTGGAGTCTCATCCAGGCCCTCTTTCTTTCTGCCGTGGTAACATGCAAATATTCAGATCATGGCTCTTCCATTTGCTTGGGCTCTTACCTGATGATAATGAACAGGCACCCCTATTGATCTACAATGGATGTGCTAGAAGGGAGCAATCAAGCTTTATTGTTTGGGCCTCTGGGATTTTGGGGTTGTCATTGTAGCATAAACTAACCTCACTTGACTGATAGCTATAAAGGTCCTTGTGAGACTGTAGGAGAAAAATGTGGTGTTTTCGCAGAAAGAGGCAAAGTATTACACACAGTAGACAAGTGAGCATGCCTTCTGTTTCACACCAGAGCATAGCAATAGCACCAACTCTGCAGCTGTTGAAAAACAGCATCAGGGTCCACCATATCTAGCAGAATGGAAAGAAACTCATATCCTTGGGGATCAAGAAATCAGTAAAACAACCATCTTTGAGGTTTGTTTCACCAGCTAACATTGCCCTATAGGCCTTTATACCGCATTCAACTCAGCTAATGATCTAAGAACCCTACTTTTTCCCCCTAAAGTCTATCTCTGGCAAAGTTGCTCATGTCCTCACCCCTCTTCTTTCCCAAATAATGCACAGTTTTAGGTTTCTCTTCCTTTCCCCAGGATTATGACTCTCTAATCTGCATCTTACTTATCTGACCACTCTGTTAAGCAGAGCTATTCTATAGCAGATTCTGACCCTGAACTATATTCCAATCTTCAAGAAGGAAGTGGAAAAAAATCTCCATTTAACAGAACCCATTCTGCAAATATGGATCTCCTTTAGAAGGCAGAAGGAGAAGAGAGAGGGTGGCAGATGATGAGATGGTTAGATGGCATCACTGACTCAGACATGAATCTGAAAAAGCTCTAGGAGGCAATGGAGGACAGAGGAGCCTGGTGTGCTGCAGTCCAGGGGGTGAAAAGAGTTGGGCACAACTTAGCAACTGAACAACAACAACTTTCTCCAAAGAGTGTTGAGAAACTATTTCTAATTCCTTAAACTTATCTTTTGGGTTTTAAACTGTCCTAAATGGATCACCAACTATTTCTCCCTAACACATGGCCAGCTGATCCCAAGGGTATTCCTGGTGAACATTTCATGTTTCACTGATGCATCATGGGGCAATGGACACAGCACCAACCAGGGGATTGGAGACCTGGGTATGCCTCTGGTCATGGCTTAGCCTCTTAGCAGCTGTATGCTCTGGATAGAAGATTTCACTTCTCTGGATGTCAGTTTACAAACCTTAGACCAAGAAGGCATCTGAAAGAACCAACAGTACTGTTTCCATTCCTGCCATTCTAGTTCTTCACCAGTTCTATGCCCGGTGGTGTGGGCAACAGTAGATTTTCCATCATCCTGCTTTCCAACAAAGCAAATGGATTTCAAGCCAGACTGAAACTCAAGATGCTGACTCATGGAATGATATTATTTTGATCCGTATCAGTTTCTATAAGAGACATTTATAAGAACTCTTTTATTTAAGTCCTAAGAGGGTTTTTTTTTTTTTTCAGGTGTGTTGGAAAAATAAAACTTTTGCAGGAAGGGGAACCCCTTCCAGGACCTGAGAGTGGGCTCTTGTCTAACACTTGGAAATGAATTATCTGAGGAGACACACATGCTGACAAAGCAGGAGACTTTATTGGGAAGGGGCACCTGGGTGAAGAGCAGGAGGGCAAGAGAAACCAGGAGGAGTACTCTGTCACATGGTTTGCAGTCTCTGGCAGTGTTGGGATTAGTTTCTGGATTGTCTCTGTCCAATCATTCTGACTCAAGGTCCCTTCTGGTGGTGCTTGCATCACTCAGCCAAGATGGATTCCAGTGAAGAGGATTCTGGGAGGTTGGGAGGACATATGGACTGGCTTCTCCTGTCTCCTTTTGACCTTTCGTGAATTCTTCTGGTTGGTGGTGGCTTATTAATTCTGTGTTTCTTACCAGGATCTCCTGCCCTAAAATAACTCATGTAAATGGTTACTATGGTGCCTCACCAGGGTGGGCAGTTTCAATCAGCATTTCCTCTAACAAGACTTATAAACCCTGTCTTTATTCTCTCTCTCTCTCACACACACACAGCATAAGCCTATCAGCCCTTAGTATCAAAAAAGCAGCTTGGCTGCCTTGAAGCTTTTATTGATTTAGAGATGCTTTTGGTGAGTGACAGATAAACTGATACTGAATGAAGCTTTCTGAGATAATAGAATGCATGAAGTTTGAAAAGAAATCTTAAGGGATGAGAACCTTCCCACGAAATTTTTAAGGAAAAGTTGCCGTCTCATCTGGGCTGTGTGCTTCTGCCTGTGGGGAACACTGCAGGGGAAGGATCTCAAAGACACTGGAAAGACAGAGCCTCCTGAGCACGGCTGGCATCAATGAGACACCCACGGCTAAAACCTCATTTCACAGCTAGATGAAAATTAAACATAAAAGACTCTTCCTGCTCTGTAGAAATGGAAGTATTTGCTGTTTTGAGTTGAGAAGCGCTACCTCTAGTCAATGAATCGCTAGCTTCCAGCCCCACTTTGCTTCTGAATAAGAGTCCCATGAATTTAGAGGCACTTGCTCATCACTGAAAGTAGTTCCTCATTACATCCCAGAGAGTTTGCAAAACTTTCTGTAGTTTCAAAGCAGCATGACTTCAGGAAGACCCTTCCCCACTGGAATTCTGACCCTTTTCATGGAATCACTGACTCCAGTAGTCTGCTCTGTGATCCTGGAGAAGCTTCTCTGAAAATCACATTTGGCTTTGTTGTTGTTTAGTTGCTAAGTTGTCTCTGACTCTTCTGCGAACCCATGGACTGTAGTCTGCCAGGCTTCTCTGTCTGTTAGGCTCTGCCAAACTGGGGCTAGAGGGAGACGGCAAAGGGGAGGAGGAAGTTGGGGACTGCCCCTTCCTGCCTGCTTCTGGTGGACTTCCTATTCTTGTCAGTGTCACCCAGACAGAAGTGGTTCCTTCTGATAGTGCTATAGTGGCTAAAGGTCAGCAGTCAAACCTTCAGATAACTACAGGCTCACGTCTTGGCTGCAGTCTCATGAGAGGACCGTAAACCAGAGTCACTCATCTGAGCTGCAATGAAATTCCTTCCACAGGGTAACTGTGAGATAATTCATGTTTTTTATTATTTCATGCCACTTGGCTTTGGGGAGTTTGTTACACAGCAATAGAGAACTGTTACCTTTAGTATGTGCTAGATGTAGTCTTGAGTTTGAGGTGTGGATAATGCAGATAAAGTTTCCCTTATATGTTATTTGTTGCTTTTACCTTGCTGCTTTTAATGTCCTCTTTTTATCTTTAATTTTTGTCATGTTGATTACAGTGTGTCTTGGTGTGTTCCTCTTGGAGTTAATCCTGTGTGTAACTCTGTGCTTTCCGAACTTGGATGATTGTTTCCTTTCCCAGGTTAGAGAAGTCTTCAACTTTTATGTCTTCAAACATGCTTTTGCCCCTTCTCTCTCTCTTCTCCTTCTGAGATCCTTGTAATGCAAATAGTTGTGTGCTTGATATTGTTCCAGAGGTCTCTTAAACTGTCCTAGTGTCTTTTCATTCTTTTTTCTTTTTTTCCATTCGATGGCAGTGATTGTTGTTTCTTGTTTATGGTTTTAGTTGTGTAAGATCGCTCCTGGCAGGTTTTGGTCTTTTTCATGGATGGTGGTTCTGTAGACAGTGGTGATTTTGGTGCGTTTGTGAGAGGAGGTGAGCTCAGGGTCTTTCTTAGCCAATCTAAACAAAATATTTTGAAAAGGAAAAAATGATCACTGGTAGTTATAACAGTTGTTAGCTTTAAATTAAATTCTGTTCCAGTTAGTCTCTATGCACATATTTTATATACTTACAACTGGAGTATACACATAAATGTAAATTCTTCATTTTTTACTTAATGTTTTCCTGGAAAATTTCCATAATGTGACATGTTCTTCATAGTTATTTTTATGGCTATACAATGTCAATGAACAATTAATCAGTTGACCTAAGAAATAAATAGAAAGTTTTATTTGAGGGAAATTGAAGATTATAATCTGGGAACAGCATCTCAGAAAGTTCTGAGAACTGCTCTGCCTATTAGAAATCAAAACACAGTTACATGAGGTTTTTTGGAGACAGAGGGCTGTACATAAGTGATATACAATGTGGTGGGTCATTGTTACTCCTTATAAGATCAAGAAGGAACGTTATATTTTAAGGATTTGTCTTGTTGATGCTAGGAGAATGTTGCCTGTTATGGCTGAGCAGACGTTTCCATAGATGAGAAGGTCTGGTCAATGCCTAGTGCACATACACAATACACAGTAGAGGGGAGAGAGGAGGCCAAAGGGCAGAGAAAATTTTTATGTTTAAATTTTTCTTTTCTTGCCTAAAATATGTTTTATTTTGTAATAATATATCATGAAGCTAATTTCTTGTACCTTACTTGGCTGCTCCCACATTACTGGATAAATCGTTTGCAGTTTCTCAATATTGGGCATAATTCTGAGATCTTTATTCTACTGCATGTAGCTTTTTGTTTCTTTTAAATTATTTCTTTTTTTAAAGTTTTATTTGTTAACTTTTGGCTGTCCTGGATCTTCTTTGCTGCATGCAGGCTTTCTTTAGTTGTGACAACCAGGGGCTACTCTCTAGTTGCATTGCACAGGCTTCTCATTGCTCTGTTTTCTCTTGCTGCAGAGCACAGGCTCTAGGGCATCCCTGTTCAGTAGTTGTGGCGCACAGGCTCAGTAGTTGAGGTTCATGGGCTTCGTTGCTCAAGGTATGTGGAATCTTCCCGACCAGGGATTGAGCTTGTGTCCCCAGTATTGGTAAGTGAATTCTTAACCACCGGACCATCAGGGAAGTCCTAAATTATTTATTTATAACAAATCCCTCAAGTGGAATTACTGGGTTAAAAGGTATATTTGTTTATATTACACTTAATGCATATTGTCTTGTGTTCCAGTATAAACGTCAATGTAAAATGCTATCAGCTTGAATGTTTTTGTTTCACACAACTGCACTAATTTTTTTTTCTTTCCTTCCTTCCTTCTCTCCCTGCTCTTCCTTCACCTCCTCCTGCATCTCCCCCTGCTACTTCCTTTCAATTCCATGGGGGTAAAACAACACCTCCTTGTTGTTTTGATGACCATGCTTCAGAAATGTTCTTGACTTTGAGTCTAGTGCAAAGAGGAGGACATCATGGGAAAGCAACAAACAAGTGGCAGTTGGGAAGATTAGTGGGGTTCAAGCAGACTGGGTGGGGTCCCAGAGGCTTTGAGGACCAGTTGTCAACCTAGAGGCTGGCCAGTTCCAGCCCTTATTGGAGACGGGCCCATCATGGGTTCCCCTCCAGAGCCAGGTCTCTCGAGCCACCTCCCATCCTCCCTGCAAGAAAAGGAAATAGGAAAGAGAGACAGGGCTTCTTTCTTTCAATAACTGATTTTCATTAGGTTTGAAGCAGTTCTTTGTTGTGGTTTAAACTGGTTCTTTTGTTCGGCCTGAAACCTGCCGCGCTCCCGGCTGTGCAGGACAAGAGGGGCTTGGGACCGCAGAAAGTTAGACCTGTGGGATCCTTGCTCCAGGACCGGTGTGAATGAAGGATTGGGTGACAGGTGATTAACCAGCTGCAGGGCTTGCCCCTCCCTCTGGATGGCGAGGGAGGGCAGAGCTCAGCCCAGTGTAACTCTGCTCTGGAGGGCTGAGAGGATGGAGGTGGGTGTGGGACTCTAAGCTCAGCCTTGCTGTCAGGAAGACTCCCTTGCCTCTGTGAGATGCAAAATAAAACATTATCTAACCTCCACCTTCCTCTTCTTTTCCTGTATGAAATACACATAACAAAATTTAGCATCTTAACCTTTTTTTTTTTTTTTTTAAATAAACCTCTTGGCTACACCTCGAGACATGAGGGACCCTAGTTTCTAGACCTTTGGGCAGGATCTTGTTCTCTGACCAGGGATCAAACCAGCCCCTCACCTGCAGTGGAAGTGTGGACCACCAGGGAGTCCCTCATCTTAACCAGTTTTGTAAGTGAAAATGTTAGTCGGTCAGTCATGTCCGATTCTTTGCCACCCCATGGACTATATAGCCCACCAGGCTCCTCTGTCCATTCAGTTCTCCAGGCAAGAATACTGGAGTGGATAGCCATTCGCTTCTCCAGGGGATCTTCCCAACCCAGGAATCGAAACTGGGTCTCCTGCATTTCAGGCAGATTCTTTACCATCTGAGCCATCAGAAACCCTGGGTATTTTTGTAAGTACCACACCTTAACCCATTATGGCCACTAGGGCGATACTCCATCTTGACCATGTCTAAATGCGTTGGTAGTATTACATACATTCACATCGCTGTGTGACCCTCACCACCATCCATCTCCAGAACACTTCCCATTTTCCCAAAACTGAAACTCAGTTTGCATTAAACAATAACTCCTTTCTTCCTCTTCCATCAGCCCCTAGCAACACCATTCTATTTTCTGTCTCCATGAATTGGACTGCTCTCTGTAAGTCACGTAAGTGGAATTATACAGTAGTTGTCTTTTTGTGATTGACTTATTTCACTGAGCATGTCTTCAAGGTTCATCCATATTTCAGGATGTGTCAGAATTTCCTTCCTTTTTAAGACTGAATAGTATTGCATCAGATGTACATAGCATATTCTGCTCATCCATTTCGACTGTCAGTGGACATGTGGGTGACTTCTACCTTTTGGCTACTGTGAAATGCTGCTTTGGCTACTAAGAATAATGCTGCTGTGAAAAATGGGTGTCCAAATATCATCTAGAGTCTTTGCTTTTAATTCTGTTGGGTGTATACCCAGAAGTGGAATTGCTAGATCATACGGTGGTAATTCTATTTTTAAATTTGGATGAACTCCCATACTGTTTTCCATAGCAGCTGCACCATTTTCCATTTCCACCAGCAATGCAAAATTAACTGCCACCTCAATTCTGAGTTACTGGGATTATGTAAACATGGCATGATAGAAAGATGCTGATTTTTCCAGGTACCCTCTGCAGATTAGAGACCAGAGAAATGAACCCATAGCCAGCTGTGACAGGCTTGGTCAGTTGAGTAAAATTTGTCCTGAGTCTCTATAAAATCCTGGAGCCGATACAATATTTTGCCTCTAATTCTGACACCCACAGCCACTTTGGGGAGACCATGGGGATCTATTCTTTAATAACATGATTATGGCTTTCTCTGTTTTAATTTAGCATGGCAGCAAAGTTTTTAAACTTACTTTAGACTGTAAAGAGTAAGATCTCTTTTTGTGTGCATTAAAACTGCTTCAGCCTTCATGGGGTACTCCAAATTCCAGTGGTTGCCAAAAATGTGTTTTCAATGGTCACATAATTAATGAGATTATTAAAATAGTGGTCTCTCACTGCTTCATCCTCCTAGACAGAATGTTCCCAAAATATTGTTCCTTAGAACACTAGTTCTTCAGAATATTGGTGGACAGTCTGTGAGAAAAAAGGATTTGGATTTCAGACAGATTTCTATTTGACTATAAAACGCTCATGTTACTTTCACAGGGGCCCTAGCATGCATCAGCTCTCATGCTTACTTATCTTGGGATCATTTTTTTGGAGGACTGTTTTCAAGATACTAGTATTGCATAGGACATATGTTGAGACACTTTGCTAGGCAGATGAAGCCTCATATTTTTACATTTTCCATATACAGTAATCTGTATTCTATCATAGGGAAGCAACATGACCATTTTAGATTTTAAGCAGAATTAGATCCAAATCATGCTTCTTCTACATGTTAACTATACGGTTGTGGGGGTAGTTCTTTCATCTCTGCAAGCTTCAGTTTCCTCTTCTGTGAAACAGGGTAAGTTTTAACTTCTTCACAGGGTTGTATGCAATCATGAACACGTTTCTTGTCTCCTCCTAGTCATTTTACCTGCCGAGTTGCTGCTTCTGCTAGTTACAACCTATGTATACCATTGGAATGTAATGGGTTTTTTTTTTGTTGTTGTTCTGTTGTTGTTAAAGTGGCCACGTTCCTTTCTTGGGTTGTCACAAGTTCTCCTAAGCCTGTTAACTAAGTAGTTTGGATCACTAGTTTATCCGATGCTGTCAGGATACATCCACTGAGCCTGAGGAGTTGGGTTCACTGAGGTCAGCCATCTGCTCTGACCGAAGACAAGCACAAGAGAAGGCTGTGCAGCACCTTCATCCAGATGCTGCAGACACAAAAGCTTGCTACTTTGCCTCCTCTTCATCACTGCTAGTTCTTGTCCTGCATTGATGGATCAAGTCTGACTCTAGCATTTGTTCTGAGGAGGTCTGGTGTTTCCTGCTGTGTAGGCCTGGTATCTGACCGCACCCCTGGAGCCTCCCATCCCCAGTGACTTCAGTGACTATTCCTGATTTCTCTCCCTTCCTTTCTGTGCTCACCTAGGATCTTTCTTCACCTCCACTGGTGCCCCCTTAGGGCGGGCAGCTCAGGGAGACCTGGCTTCCCTATGAGGATAACCTAAGACATGTCCTGTTACTTTGCTCCTTTTTCCTTCTTTTTTAAAATCAATTTTTATTGAAGCATAGTTGCTTTACAATGTTGTATTAGTTTCTACTGCACAGCAAAGTGAATCACCTATATGTATACATACATCCCCTCTTTTTCTGGATGTCCTTTCCTATTTCCGTCACCGCAGGGCACTGAGTAGAGTTCTCTGAGCTACACAGTAGGTTCTTATTTGTTATCTATAGTACCAATAGTGTGTATATGTCAATTCCAATCTCCCAGGTCATCCCTCCCTTTCCTCCCCTTGGTGTTCAGATGCCTGTTCTCTATGTCTGTGTCTCTGTTCTGTTTTGCTAAGATCGTCTATATCCTTTTTCTAAATTCCACATTTATGCATTAATATATGATATTTTTTCTTTCCGACTCATTCCACTCTGTGTGACAGTCTGTAGGTCCATCCACATCTCTACAAATGATCCAGTTTTGTTCCTTTTTGTGACTTTTATGGCTTCCATTGTGTGTATATATATCACATCTTCTTTATCCATTCCTCTGTGGATGGATATTTAGGTTGCTTCCATACCCTGGCTGTTTTAAATAGTGCTGCAATAAACATTGGGGTGCATGTGTCTTTTTTGGATTATGGTTTTCTCTGGGTGCTTCCTTTTCTTTCTCTGTTTATGCCTGTTTAAAGCTCTCCTGCCTTCATTCAGGAAATACTTAGTGTGTGCTTTATAAGATAGATAGCCTCCAGAGAAAACCACCACAAATTTCTGCTCTCTCTGTACATCCATGTTGCTCCTCCTCACCAGGAGTAGAGAGCCCTCTGTCTTTCTATCTTGACTGATTGTGGCTTGCCCTGACCAATAAATAGAAGGCAAAGGAAGGGATGCTGTGTAGGTTCTGGGCCTAGGTCTTAAGAGGCTTGGTAGCTTCTGCTTTTGCTCTTGATCCTGAAGTTTCAATTAAGAAACTGTGATGGACAAATGAATAGTAAGAGACCAGAGAGGGAGACTGCCTGGAAGAGAATCAAGATGCTCCAGCCAATAGAACTAAGGCCCCAGACATGTGAGTAGACCATCTTGGATGTTCTAGCGTGAGTCAAGTTCTCAGATGAACGCAGCCTCATCAGGACAATGTGGAGGGGAAGAAACCTGCTCAGCTGAGCCCAGCCAGCCATAGCACTGGGAGAAATAATAAATCATTGTTGTGTTGAGCCAGGTACCGGTAGACTTTCTGTAAAGGATCAGATGGTAAATGTTTTAGGTTTCTCAGGATGACTGTATGGTCTCTGCTGCAACTATTTAACTGGCTACACAGTGAAGGCAGCTGCGCTCAGTTGCTCAGTCTTGTGGGACTCTTTTCAACCCCATGGACTGAAGCCCGCCAGGCTTCTCTGTCCATGGGATTCTCCAGGCAAGAATACTGGAGTGGATTGGCATTTCCTCCTCCAGGGGATCAAACCCGAGTCTCTTGCGATTCCTGCATTGGCAGACGGATTCTTTATTTTTGAGCCACCTAGAAAAGTGAAAGTGAAAGTGTTAGTTGCCCAGTTGTGTCTGACTCTGTGACTCAATGGACTTTAGTCTGCCAGGCTCCTCTGTCCATGGAATGGGAGTGGGTTGCCATGCCCTTCTCCAGGGATCTTCCTGACCCAGGGATCGAACCCAGGTATCTTGCATTGCTGGCAGATTCTTTATCATTTGAGCCACCTAGGAAGCCCTATGTAAATGGAATAATATTCAAATAATATTCATTATGTCTTATAACCGTTTTTTAAAAATATAAAGCATTCAATCTATTTAAACTAAAATACAGAAGAGTTCACCCATTTTTTCCAACCCCCCAAACCCCTGCCTCTGGCAACCACCAATCTATTCTCTGTATCACGAACTTTTTTGTTTGTTTGTTTCTTCTAATCTTTTAAAATCACCACTATGTCATGAATATCTTGCCTCACATGCCTACTTAGAACTTTTAGGGACTTCCCTGGTGGTCCAGTGGTTAAGGTTAAGAATCCATTGGCCAGTACAGGAGACACTGGTTTGATCCCTGGTCTGGGAAGATTTCACATGCCACGGGGCAACATTTGAAAAGTACAATGAAGTGAAATATAATAATAATAGTAATAAAGATAAAAAACCCTCAAAGTCTCTGACTCAGTCAACCTTGTGCATTCCCGTGAGTTTCATTCTCTAAAGGGATGTTGAATGATGGGGTGGGACTGAGGCTGGGGCTGGTGGAGGGCAGTGTTCTGACTACCATCATCTCCAACTGTATTCTTGTTGTCTACTTTTTTTGTTGTTGCTTTTGCTCTAGTCTCTCAGGACTGAGAGTGATGGAAGGGTCTATCACTTCCATTTGGCCTCCCACATTCTTTCATGATGCTTGAGTTTCTCTCCTTGTGAAACAGATTAAAAGAAACTCGCATATTACCTTTCTCTACTCAAGTCTATTGACCCTACAGGCAGTGGAAATTTCTCTCAGATTTCTATGACATCACATACATTTTGGGAAGAAAATACAAAAAGGAGATATCAGAGGCTACTGCCTGATGCTTTTTCATTACATTTCTTAATATCAATAACAATGTTCTGAAGTGTTCTGTAATTCTAAGGCAATACTGTTCATTCATTTTTTATTTGCATTTGGACAGGGCTTAGAGAACAAATTTGCACATACGTTTAACTTTGGCTCTTCAAGATTTGGAATTCAAATGATCTGAACTCAATTCAATATTCATATAATGCAACTACTTCACACTTTATATTTTTCAGAGAGTTTCACAAACGTGATCTCATGAAAAAGACAGCTAGACCACGAATCTGGATTCTTATATTTGTTCTGGCCTGGCTGTCCCACCAACCAGAGGTGGCACCTTGGGACAACACTTACTCTTCCTGGACCTCAGTTTTCCAGTTTATAAAATGGGTGAGTGGACTTGATGATCTCTGAGATCCCTTCTGTATCAGAGGTTTTGTGATTCTGTGTTCATCATTGATGGTCATTTTGATATAGCAGAGAGAGAGAATGTATCAAAAGTTTTAAAATCATCACTCTATGTTTTTAGTTTTTCAAGATCAGAATTTCAAATATTCCTCTTAGGTGGTTTGCTTACCACTAAAATAAAGTGCTACCAGTAGACACAGGGTACTTTTCTATGGCTCAGGTCAAAGCCAAGTTCAAGTCAGAGTGGTGGGTGTTACACTTGTGACAGAATCACCTGGAGGGCTTGTTAACACAGGTGTCCAGGAAGCCTCATTCCCAAAGTTTCTGGAGATGCTGATGCTGCTGGTCCAAGGACCACACTTTGAGAACTACTGAGCTAGAGGTCTGTTAGCCCAGTGAGATTGCTTTGTTTTGCTTTTCTTAAATACATCTTTAATTTGGATCATAAAAATCATTGGTTTGGGATGTGTTGGAGTGAGGGACATGAAGAAATTTAGACAAAGCTTTCTTTAGATAATGCCTGGAATTGCAAGGTATTATCTGACAAAATCCTATTTTTGAATTCCAGAAGCTGAATTTTACTTTAGTTTCTGTGGTTTCTTTCTCTAATAAACCTCTCCAGGTAGATGGGCCTTAGAGGCTGATGAAGATTGACTAGGATGAAGGTTATGCATAGAAAAAGGAAAAATATTATTATGTTTCTTTTATATCAAATGATGCCAATTTATATATTTTTATATAATATGTACATTATATATAAATACATGAATTCAACAAGTTATGAACCATTGTTATTTCTGAGTAGTGGTATAGTAGGTAATTTTTTCTTTATATTAACCTGAAATTTTATTTTTCTAAGCTCACTATACTTCTCATGTATTGTTTCTGTGATGAAAAACAACATTGTTGCTGTTGTTTGTTGCTAAATCGTGTCCAACTCTTTTGTGACCCTATGGACTATAGCCCACCAGGCCCCTCTGTCCATGGTGTTTCCTAGGCAAGAATACTGGAGTGGGTTGCTATCTCCTACTCCAGGTGATCTTCTTGACCCAGGGACCAAACTTGCATCTCCTGCATTGGTGGGTGGATTCTTTACCACTGAGACACCTGGAAAGCCAGATTCCCTGGTGGGGCAGATGGAAAAGAGTCTGCCTACAATGTGGGAGACCTGGGTTCAATCCCTAGGTTAGGAAGATCCCCTAGAGATGGAAATGGCAACCCACTCCAGTATTCTAATCTGGAGAATCCCACAGATGGAGGAACCTGGCAGGCTGCAGTCCATGGGTTTCAGAATCAGACATGACTGAGTAGCTTCACTTCACTTAAAAATATTGTAAAAGTAAGAAATGTAGGGACTTACAATAGCCAAAACAAACAATATGTGACAAAATTCAAAATGGTGATAATAAATTTTAAGACAGAAATGTAAGATTCAATATAGTAACAAGTCTGTATACTTGTATCAAAATCAATTTTCCTTTAAAAGATAAAATGTGCTTATTTTTTAAATAATCATAATGTTCAGTTAGAAAAACTCACTCGCTTGTTCATATGTTGCCATGACTATTTATAGTATTACTAATTACCATACCAATATGGGAAATAATACATGTGACATATTTGATGTAAATGGGCATTGTTTTGTCAATATGCATAGTCTTCTCTGAAATTAATCTGATAGTCTGCTTGCTTCTCTTTCTTACTGAGTGCTCATTCTGGCAGGAAAAAGCCAGGATTCTGTTCCAAAACCTGGCTTTCATCACCTTTTTCTCTCTCTCTTCAGAGAAGAGAAATGGAAAGGGCGTTATAAAACAAGAACCATAGCTTGTTGGGAAAGATGAATCACTAAGTGATGAATCAAACCGGGGCCACTGACGGTGCCCTAAATCATGAGAGCAGCCTGTCAAGGGGGAACCCCATAGGAGATTTATAGCTTGGCACCACTCACCCATCTCATCCAGGGTGCCTTCGTGGGCCCATGTGCTCATGTGACAAGTGATATTTTGAGATTAGGAACTCCTGGGGTTCTTATCAAAAGCTTCTCTGACTAATTAGAAAAGAGGCAGTCCCCTGCCTTCCCTGGCGCTGTGTTACCAGTGTGAGGTGCTAGAAATGGATGTCTACATTTATGTTGTTCCGTCTCCAGCCCAGCTGTTTGGAATAAGCAGCCAGCTCTTGGCGGACTTCTCTGCCCTTCTCCCGGAACTCACAAAAGGTCAGTTGAGTAGTACATCAAGAGGGCTCTTCCTGAAAACTTCTCGATTACGAAAATAGAAATGACATTCCATGTAGAGGAGCGTGCTGGCATGTCACTGAGTGATAATCCCACCTTGCCAAATCCCCACATGGAGCCCTCAGACTGCCTCCAGGTTTCTTCCTATTTTCTAGGGTTGCATCCTGACCCCCGGTACCAGGGAGAAACTATGCTCCTGTGATATGTGTTAGGATGGAATTTTCTAGAATCACCTGGTTTTCTCTCTGGCAGTTCTGCTGTCTCAGTTCAGTGTCTCTCTTAAATTTTAGGACTAAGCTATTGACCAGGGGCCCTAGTTTGACACACTCCTCACTGCTGGACTATCTGTTGACACTCATGCACTCAGCAGAGCAGTGAACAGAGCACCTAGGGCACTGGTTCCAAGGTGATGTTGTTAGGTAGAATGTGAGTTATTTTAAAAACACACTGCTCTGTGTTTAGCTCCTTGTGTTATATAGCAAATTCTCACTAGCTATCTATTTTACACATGATAAACCCTGTGCTCTGGGACAACCCAGAGGGACAGGAATGAGGGTAGGGTGGGAGGGAGGTCCAAGAGGAAGGGGATATATGCATACTTATGGCTGATTCACGTTGTGTATGGCAGAAATCAACACAGCACTGTAAAGCAATTATCCTCCAATTAAAAAGAAATTAAAAAAAGATCACACTGGCTGAATTCAGTCAAGTAACCAGGCAGTTACTAACTGGTGCTTTATAATCAGCCCTCAGAAGGGCTGATGTCTTTCAAAGCCGTCTGTTTGTACAGACACAGCAGGAATTCCTATCAGCAGACATTCCTACCATCACGCCTCTTAATCGGCCCAGCAATACTGGGTACCCTTAGTTTCCTCATGCTTTGCCAGTATGTTTCCTTAAGGAATTAATTTATTCTAATTAATTTTAAGGCACAATATTCCTCCATTAAACCTGATTCCACTTGGAAAAAGATATGCTCTTCCAATGTGATAAGATGGTATAGGAGCAAGCAATTTCAATGAACTTCGGGTCTGGGAACTGGAAATACAATTTGCAGTGACTTCCTTCTTCTATTCCTCCTCTTCTCCCTTCTTTTTCACCTCATTCTTCTCTTTATTCCATATCCTTCCAGGCCTTCAATATGTAACATGGTTAATTTAGATTCCAGAGGTGAAAATCTGGCCTGGAATGGGGTAAGAACTCTCCCTTCCCCTTTTCTGCTCTAATTAGAAATATGTGAATCACAGTCCTGGGAAAACACATGGGGAAAGAAAAGAAATATATAGAGAGGAAGAATGCCTGGCCACATGTCCACCCAGCTTCCCAAGGCATTCAGCAGATAAGCCAATAATTTAAGACAATGTCTGACAGGTTGATATTTCTGGCTGACATTCCTAAAAAAAAATATTTTGGGACCCAAAATATGGCAGTGCCTATGTGTTACATGAAACTCTAAAGGGAGTTTCAAAAAAGCAAATAGGAATGCTTAGAAAAAGGACTATTTCTGATTTTGTCAATACATTTCAGAGGTCACGCATGCATGCCTGCTCAGTCATGTCCAGCTTTTTGTGACGCCATGGACTATAGCCCACCAGGCTCCTCTGTCCATGGGATTCTCCAGGCAAGAATACTGGAGCGGGTTGCCTTGCCCTCCTCCGGGGCATAGAAGTTGTCAATTTAAAAACTCTATTATAGGGACTTCCCTGGTGGTCCAGTGGTTAATACTTCACCTTCCAATGCAGGTGGTACAGGTTTGATCCCTGGTCAGGGAGCTAAGACCCCACATATCTTCTGGCCAAAAAAACCCAAACCTTAGAACAGAAGCTGTATTGTAACAAATTCAATAAAGACATTAAAAATGGTCCACATGAAGGGAAAAAAGAAAGAGAATCTATTATAAAACTTGTTCTCAGTTCTCACGGAGCAATTTGCTAGCTGGACTTAGAGCTATCTTCAGCTTTGGTGACTTCCCACAGTTGACACTTGCTCCTTAATTTTATTTCTCTTAAGACTCGCTTGGCCCTTTATGTTCTTGTAGCCCTTTGATAGGTTGAGTTATGTTAACTCCTGTGGGTTTGCTTTCTAGACTCCAACCCAGCAGGAGGAGATGTCACACCTCTGACCTCTATCTCGCCCTTGGCTTGGACCCCTCACCTTCTGTATCCCTGTTCCCCCCTTGGCGTATCCCAGGTGTTTCAAGCATATGGTCTTCTTCCTTTTCATTTATTGAGGTAGAGTTGGTTTCCAATGTTGTGCCAATCTCTGCTGTACAGCAAAGTGACTCAGTTATACACATATCAATTCAGTTACTCATTCGTGTCTGACTCTTTGCGACACCATGGATGGCAGCACGCCAGGCCTCCCTGTCCATCACCAACTCCTAGAGTTTGCTCAAACTCGTGTCCATCAAGTTGGTGATGCCATCAAACCATCTCAGCCTCTGTTATCCCCTTCTCCCCCTGCCTTCAATCTTTCCCAGCATCAGGGTCTTTTCAGATGAGTCAGTTCTTTGCACCAGGTGGCCAAAGTATTGGAGTTTCAGCTTCAGTATCAGTCCTTCCAATGAATATTCAGGACTGATTTCATTTAGGATGGACTGGTTGGATCTGCTTGCAGTCCAAGGAACTCTCAAGAGTCTTCTCCAACACCACAGTTCAAAATCATCAATTCTTCAGTGCTCAGCTTTCTTTATAGTCCAACTCTCACATCCATACATGACTACTGGAAAAACCATAACTTTGATTAGATGGACCTTTGTTGGCAAAGTAATATCTCTGCTTTTCAATATGCTATCTAGGCTGGTCATAACTTTCCTTCCAAGGAGTAAGTATCTTTTAATTTCATGGCTATAGTCACCATCTGCAGTGATTTTGGAGCCCCCCAAAATAAAGTCTCTTACTATTTCCATTGTTTTGCCATCTATTTGCCATGAACTGATGGGACTATATGCCATGATCTTAGTTTTCTGAATGTTGAGTTTTAAGCCAGCTTTTTCACTCTCTTCTTTCACATTCATCAAGAGGCCCTTTAGTTCTTCTTCACTTTGTGCCATAAGGGTAGTGTCATCTTCATATCTGAGGTTATTGATTTTTCTCCCTGCAATCTTGATTCCAGTTTGTGCTTCATCCAGCCCAGGATTTCTCATGATGTACTCTGTATATAATCATAACTAGGGTGACAATATACAACCTTGATGTACTCCTTTCCCTCTTTGGAACCAGTCTGTTGTTTCATGTCCAGTTCTAACTGTTGCTTCCTGAACTGCATATAGATTTCTCAAGAGGCAAGTCAGGTAGTCTGGCATTCCCATCTCTTTAAGAATTTAAACGTGACAAAGTGTGGTCCACTGGAGAAGGGAATGGAAAACTACTTGAGTATTCTTGCCTTGAGAACACCATGAACAGTAAGAAAAGGCAAAAACAGAGGACACTGAAAGATGAACTTCCCAGGTAGGTGCCCAGTATGCTACTGGAGATCAGTGGAGAAATAACTCCAGAAAGACTGGAGAGATGAAGCCAAAGCAAAAATAACACCCAGTTGTGGATGTGACTGGTGATGGAAGTAAAGTCAGATGCTGTAAAGAGCAATATTGCCTAGGAACCTGGGATGTTAGGTCCACGAATCACGGCAAATTGGAAGTGGTCAAACAGGAGATGACAAGAGTGAATGTCAACATTTTAGGAATCCGCGAACTAAGATGGACTGGAATGGGTGAATTTAACTCAGATGACCATTGTATCTACTACTGTGGGCAGGAATCCCTTAGAAGAAATGGAGTAGCCATCATAATCAACAAGAGTCCGAAATGCAGTACTTGGATGCAATCTCAAAAATGACAGAATGGTTTCTGTTCATTTCCAAGGCAAACCATTCAATATCAAAGTAATCCAAGTCTATGCCCTGACCAGTAATGCTGAAGAAGTTGAATGGTTCTGTGAAGATCTACAAGACCTTATAAAACTAACACCAAAAAAGATATCCTTTTCATTATAGGAGACTCTAATGCAAAAGTAGATAGTCAAGAAATACCTGGAGTAACAGGCAAATTTGGTCTTGGAGTACAGAATGAAGCAGGGCAAAGGCGAATAGAGTTTTGCCAAGAGAACACATTTGTCATAGCAAATACCCTTTTCCAACAACACAAGAGAAGACTTTACACATGGACATCACCAGATGGTCAATACCAAAATCAGATTGATTATATTCTTTGCAGCCAAAGATGGAGAAGCTCTACACAGTCAGCAAAAACAAGACTGAGAGTTGACTGTGGCTTAGGTCATGAACTCCTTATTGCCAAATTCAGACGTAAATTGAAGAAAGTAGGGAAAATAACCAGACCATTCAGGGATGACTGAAATCAAGTCCCTTACGATTATATAGTGGAAGTGAGAAATAGATTCAAGGGATTAGATCCGATAGACAGAGTGCCTGAAGAACTATGGATGGAGGTTCGTGACATGGTACAAGAGACGGGGGTCAAGGCCATCCCCAAGAAAAACAAATGCAAAAAGGCAAAATGGTTGTCTGAGGAGGCCTTAGAAATAGCTGTGAAAAGAAGAGATATGAAAGGCAAAAGAGAAGAGGAAAGATATACCCATTTGAATGCAGAGCTTCAAAGAATAGCAAGGAGAGAAAAGAAAGCCTTCCTCAGTGATCAGTGCAAAGAAATAGAGGAAAACAATAGAATGGGAAAGACTAGAGATCTCTTCAAGAAAATTAGAGATACCAAGGGAACATTTTATGCAAAGATGGGCTCAATAAAGAACAGAAGTGGTATGGACCTAACAGATGCAGAAGATATTAAGCAGAGGAGGCAAGAATACACAGAAGAACTGTACAAAAAAGATCTTCATGACCCAGATAATCACGATGGTGTGATCCCTCACCTAGAGCCAGATATCCTGGGATGCAAAGTCAAGTGGGCCTTAGGAAGCATCACCAGGAATAAAGCTAGTGGAGGTAATAAAGGTAGTGGAGGTGATGGAATTCCAGTTGAGTTATTTCAAATCCTTAAAGATGATGCTGTGAAAGTGCTGCACTCAGTATACACATACAGACGTTTTTTTTTTAATGTATTTTTGCATTATGATTTATCCTTGGAGATTGGATATAGTTCTCTGTGCTGTACAATAAGACCTTGTTGTTTATCCATTCTAAGTGTAATAGCTTGCATCTACCAACCCCAGACTCCCAGTCCATCCTCCCCTCCCCCCACTTTCCCTTGCTAACCACAGGTCTGATTTCTATGTCTGTGAGTCTGTTTCTGCTTTGTAGATAAGTTCATTTGTGCCCTATTTTAGATTCCACATATAAGTAATATCATATGGTGTTTGTCCTTATGACTTACTTCACTTAGTATGATAATTTCCAGATGCATCCATATTGTGACAAATGGTATTGCTTTGTTCTTTTATAGCTGAATAATATTCCATTGCATATATATACCACATTTTCTTTATCTATTCATTTGTGGATGGATATTTAGGTTGTTTCTATATTTTGCCTATTGTGAATAGTGCTGCTCTGAACATAGGGGTGAGTGTATCTTTTTGCAATGTAGTCTTCTCTGGATATGCGCACAGGAGGGGGATTACTGGGTTATATGGTAGTTTTATATTTAGTTTTTTAAGGAACCGCCATACTGTTTTCCATAATGGTTGTACCAATTTACATTTCCACCAACAGGAAGGGGGGGTTCCCTTTTCTCTGTTTATAGATTTTTTTAATGATGGCCATTCTGACAGATGTGATGTGGTATCTCATTGTAGTTTCAATCTTCATTTGAGAACTGAATCTTCTTGTTGACCATTAACATGCTCCTGAGTACCCAGAGCAGGAGCTGCCATAGGTCCTCTATACCACTGACCTTGATGTCACCATTTGTTCCACGAGTGCTATAACTCTTCTGTTTGGGTCTTCACATAGTGGCTAAGTCCTTTGGTTTTCTTATAACCCTACTCTCATGGAATAAACTCCACTAGAGTCATTTGTTGTTGTTCAGTCTATAAGTCATGTCTGATTCTTTGTGACTCCATGGACTGCAGCTCATCAGGCTTCCCTGTCCTTCATCTATCTCCCGGAGTTTGTTCAGACTCATGTCTGTTGTGTCGGTGATGCCATCCAACCATCTCATCCTGTCACCTGCTTCTCCTTTTGCTCTCAATCTTTCCTAGCATCAGGGTCTTTTCCAGTGAATTGGCTGTTCGCATTAGGTGGCCAAAGTATTGGAGCTTCAGCTTCAGCATCAGTCCTTCCAGCGAATATTCAGGGTTGTTAGGATCACCCTCTGCCTCTTTGTAGCTCCGGGTCTTGCTACTCCTGTTCTCTATCACAGGGAAGAAGCTCTGGGGTGGGTAAGAACACCTCCATCCTGGTTAAAGAGACAGGATAACATTGATTCAAAGGAAAGTTGGCTACCACTCAGCAATGAGGAAGATACAGAGACAGGGGACCTGGCAACCCAGAAGGGGCATTCCTTAGAGCGAGTTATGATGAGTATGCAGGTTTCAATGACTTACTGTGTTATTCGCCTGCATCTGAGAAACCATATTCTCCAGAGGCTGACAATGATGCTCCCAGGGCAGTGGTTTATTTTCCTGCACATCTGTTTCACATTCCTACTCTCTGTAAATGTGCGTTATTGGCTAGTTGCCTGTTCTTGCCTCTTGCCCTCCTCCCTGTCCTCTCCTCCCCAAATAGCTTTTCTCTTTGGAAGAACAAGATCACTTCTCTCCATACACAGGTCTTTCCAGGGAGGAAAACACTGAACAATACCAAATGTGGCCTTTGGTTTGTGTATTTCCCTCCGGCCCTGGAGGGAAACTGGGCAGAGCATAGCCTCTGGAAGCTTTTCCCTCTTGTGGACACAGCCCTGAATTCCATTCTTCGCAGAAGGGCCTGTGACCACGGTGAGCGTTATGGTGAACTCCTGCTTCAGGTGCGACTCCTGCAACTGCGAGGTTTTTCCCTTCTTCCCTCCGCCAACCTCCCCACAGTCCCTTTCACCTTCATTTCTAATTGGGAAAATAGGGGAGGGATACATGGTTAGAGCAGAGATCCTAAAATAGGTCAGGCCATCACGCAGGTTCCAAAGTAAACGTCATTAATGCCAAATCACTGAACCATACAGCCCAAGCTGACAGTGCCTCGTATGCCTGCTGCTCCTGACTTGGGATTTTAAAGAAACAGTGAATGTCAGTGGATAAGACTTAGAAAGGAGCCTGCCTCAAAAGAGAAGGCAGTTTTGGGGTGAGTGGGGGAGAACATGGGATAAGAAAAATGAGAAATGGCCCTACCATACCAGGATTTTAGTGCAAACCAGAATTTGCGCTTTATTATTCTGGTGGTGATTTTGGGTTTTTAATGTGTGGTTGTGTGGGGGGAGAAGCAGAGTGGGGAGGAGGCATAAGCCTATTCTTGCCCCAGTAGTTTGAACTTTATGAGGATGGAAGAGTAAGCACACAACCTCAGATTTCAGACATCAGCACAACTTCATGTTAAATTGTTCTCAGTGGGTATCTTGTAGGGGGATGTGAATATGAATGGCCCTGTTGTTCTAGAGGTTGAATCGCAATTACTGAGATGTGGTAGAAAGCACGGTCTTAATGTTGCCCAGTAAAACAGTATTCCTCCACTTATGTATGGCACCTATGGTCCATTTAGTTTCATATACACAAAGTAATCTCTTTGGTAGTCAAACTCCCATGAGCCACCCAGAAAAACAGGGAAGCAAGAACTCTGTTGCCTAGCAACCAATGGACCATTACAACACTAGATAAATCGAATCAATATTGCTCTAAATATTGAACCCTCAGATGATGAAAAAACACTCAGAGCCATGTCCATAACTCCTTGACTCTCTCCTTTCTTAGACTCAGCTGCTGAGTGGGACCAGCTTGCATTTTGATGATCTCCAGGGTCCCACTAGGAGAGAGAAGGCAGTGTGCTGAGATTCACAGGAGAATCCATCAGGAATGATTTCAGAAAGGGGATTCCTGAAGGCTGACTCTCTGGAGTTTGGAGCTTCCTGCCCACTTTGGCAGCACTGGCTGGCTTGCAGTGAGTTTATGGTCCTGAGTTCCTATCTCACTGGCATCCGGTCAGGGCTCTTCGAAGTCTCTTGTAAAGGGGTCCAGCAGTCAGGGTACTCCACGGTCAGTCCTCCCCTTGCCCCCTCATCACCAAGCCCCTGTGTGGACTGTGTCTTCTCTGTCTGCCAACATTCCTTGGATTGCCACTCTGGGGTCTCTTTTCCCTTAGAGTCTCTTTTCGTCTATTTTAAGCCAGTTGTCACAGCAGATGTTTGCCTAGGCCCCTACTGCTTGATAGGAACCAACCCAGTTTGGGGGAACTTTTGAGTAACAGCCAACTGCCTTGGTTTTCTAACTAGTGTTATTTCTTTCTGGAAATAATACTATGCCCTGTGGTAAGGAACCTGCCTGCCAATGCAGGAGACGCAAAAGTGGTGGATTCAGTCCTTAGGTTGGAAAGGTCCCCTGGAGAGGAAATGGCAACCCATTCCGGTATTCTTGCCTGGAGAACTCCGTGGACAGAGGAGTCTGGCAGGCCACAGTCCACAGGCTGCAAAGAGTCAAACATGACTGAGCATTTCTAGGAAGTTTTCTGGCAGAATATTCTTTCTGAAGAGGCCGAATTATATACTCTTGGGAAAGCTTCACTTGGGAGCCCCAACTTTAAGCTTCTGTCGCAGTGCTGTTGGAAGCACTCATTTTTTCACATGTAAATTTGAGGGTTGAACTTGGTGAGTTACTAAGATTTAGAAGGTGAAAATTAACTTGAACTCTGCCACATACCATGTGCTGTCAGTTGCTTTAATTAAACTGGGGCTGTTCATTCAAGCTCTGTGGTATCCACATGAGGTCAGAGTTTTTATTTCCATTTTACAGATGGGTGCTATGCTGTGCTTAGTCGCTCAGTCATGTGTGACTCTTTGTGAATCTCTGGACTGTAGCCCACCAGGCTCCTCTTTCCATGGGGATTCTCCAGGAAAGAATACTGGAGTGGGTTGTCATGCCCTCCTCCAGGGGATTTTCCCAACTCAGGGATTGAACTGAGGTCTCTCACACTCCAGGTGGATTCTTTACCTTCGGAGCCACCAGAGAAGCCCTTACAGATGGGCAAAAGAGGCCTAACAAGGTTATAGGAACTTGCCTTTAAGAGAAAATTGTAGTGTCCTGGCAGATGGTAATTCTAGGCTTTTCTCTGCCTTTGTGTGTTCATTGAGAGGTGTATGACTGGACAATGGACTCTTCCTAATTTACAATGGCCGTACGGTGTCATTTTTTAAAAACAAGTATTATTGATGTATAATATAAGTTACAGGTATACAGCATAGTGATTCACAATATTTAAAGGTTATATTGCATTTCTAGCTATTATAAAATGGTGGCTACATTCCCTGTGTTGTAGAATATATCCTTGTAGCTTATTTCTTTAATTTTTTTATTGGCGTATAGTTGCTTTACAATGTGTTCATTTCTGCTGTACGGTAAAGTGAGTCAGCTGTATGGATACGTATCTCCCTTCCCTCTTGCACCCCCCCACCCCCGCATCCCACTCCTGTAGGTCATTACAGAGCACCGAGCTGAGCTTCTTGTGTTATGCAGCAGCTTCCCACTAGCTAGCTATTTTATATGTGGCAGTGTGCATACGTCAATCCCAGTTTCCCAGTTCGCCCTTCCTCCCTACCCCAGAGTCCACATGTCCACCATTCGCAATGTCTGCGTTTCTATTTCAGCCCTGCAAATAGGTCTTATAGCTTATTTTTACCTAAAGTTTGTACCTGTTAATCGCCTGCCTCTATATTGCCCGTCCCGCTTCCCTCTCCTTCCTGGTAACTACTGGTTTGTTCTCTATATCTGTGAATCTGTTTCTCTTTTGGTTATATTCCTCATATGGTGACATTTGAAAAGAGGGGGTGAAGGATAGGAACTAACAGGTTTCTGTATAATAATGTGGAGGGTGGTCTCCAGCGTATAAGACAGCCTCTCAAATTATGTGAAAACAGGATAGGACAGGAGAACAGATTAGCTTCCCTCCTGGATTTCAGCCCTGATAATTTGTGTAGGTCCTTGGGAGGTGTATGTGCCTGCAGAACCTGAAATTCACCTTAAGGACAATTTGGGCAGGTTCCCCCCCACAACACGTTTCATTATTCTCCTGATGCTTTGTTCTCCATCATATTATGACTTGAGCTTGAATTAAACTGTCCTCATGGATGTGTGGATAAGTCCGGGGACTTACAACACTGGAGGAGGAAGGTTAAAACTGTCCAATATGATTTTCCAGCAGACTCTCCCCAGAGGTCCTTCTTCCCTGACTGGTCCCCTGCCTTCAGGTCCTCTGTTATCAAGCATCCCATTCTTCCAGTCTACATGCGGTTGCATCTCCATCTACCTTCTGGGAAATCTGTCTCCCTATTCTCAGGGAAATCTCTGAATCTTAAGATCCATTATCATCCCCCCATCCCACTTCAACAGTGCTTTCTTCCTCATCTGAGTCATTCAGTTAATGGTAACACCCCAGGCAGGGTGGGTAAGGGTGTGTAGCCGTGAACTGAACTGCTTTTCCCAAGTCCCCAGACAGGGTTCTTGACAGGGCTAGAAGGCCTCCATATCTTCTCTCTCCAAGAAGACCAAGTTCTGCTGTCTCAGGGCAGAAAAAGGACAGAAATTACCAGCTGCTCTGTGCACACCACCTATGAGTAACTTAACTGTCACCACCGTGACCACTCTTTGTAGCTCTGCTCCTACCTGTCAGGCACTGTGCCGTGTGTTACTCTATTTGCTCCTCCAGTAACACTGCAAGTTAGATATCATTAGAGCCATTTTATGGAGGGGGAAGTGGAAGCAGAGAGTGATCATGCAATTTGCCCAAGAACACCCGACAAATAAGTGGGAGCTGTGATTTGAAATGAGTTCTGTCTGAAGTTGAAATTCTCATTCCCGTTCCAAAGAGATCATTTTGTGGAAGCTGGTGGGAGGGGATGGCTTACAGAAGATACTCAGGGAGCGAAAGAGGGACCCAGGAGGTGCTGGTAGAATCTTGCCTTCACCTGGGAAATCAGGTGACCTCAATTTTCTTTCCATTCATGTGTGCTCAGTCATTTCAGTCTTGTCCGACTCTTTGTGACCTTTGGACTGTAGCCTGCCAGGCTTCTCTGTCCATGGAATTCTCCAGGTGGAAATACTGGAGTGGGTTGCCTTGCCCTTCTTAAGGGGATCTTCCGGACCCAGGGATCAAACCTGTGTCTCCTCTGTCTCCTACATTGGGAGGAGGGTTCTTTACCACTAGTGCCACCTGGGAAGCCCCAGGTTTTTTTTTTTTCAGATTTATTTGAATAAACTCCTGACTTGTTTTTTTAGCATCTGTAACATGAAGGAAGGTGCAGTGACCTTTCAGTTCTCAAAATCCAATTCAATCCAATGGCAGAGTTCTGAATCCTGGAGGGAAAACTTAAGCACTGGATTCAAACCAGTGCAGCATTCAAATGTCTGTTCTTCCAGACTTCAACTGAAATGAATGAAAGACATAAAATAATGTTTTAATGCATCCCCATGCCAGGGAACCATGGAACTGGGTGACTGAGGTCTCCTTCCACCTGGAATGGAATTTCTCCTTCCACCTGGAAGGGAACAGTCACTGTTCCTTTGGCTGTGATTTCTTCACATGTGAATAAAAGTCTCTGTAGGAAAGTGTTTCTGATTTTAAAGAAACCTGAATCTATAAAATGAATTGATTGTTTAGGTACTATGAACATTTGCATTATGAAAGCATTCTGAAGAATCCCTCCTTCTGTGCCATTCTACAAACATTATCATTAACAAATCAAGTAATGGAAATAGTTAAAAATTAGGGCTAGAGAAACAGGGCCAACATGCAACCAGCCTACTGACTCGTTCAACATGATCATTCATAGCTTACCTTATAAAAGTTAAGATGATGTATGTTTGAAACATGGAGAAAGACATGGCAACCCACTCGATTATTCTTGCCTCAAGAATCCCAGGGACAGAGCAGCCTGGCAGGCTACAGTTCATAGGGTCGCAGAGTCGAACAGGACTGAAGCGACAGTTTGCATGCATGCATGTTTGAAATAATGCTTATTCCTGTGTAGAAACTTTGTGTCCCTCAGATATGTTTTGTTTGAAAATGCCCTTGCTGGGGCTTCCCTGGTGGCCCAGTAGTTTAGAATCCACCTGCCAATGCAGGGGACATGGGTTCGAGCCCTGGTTTGGGAAGATCCCACATGATGCAAGGCAACTAAGCCTGTGATTAGAGCCCACAATTCACAACTGCTGAAGCCTACACACCCAAGAACCCATGCTCCTCAACCAGAGAAGCCACCACAATGAGAAGTCAGCACACCACAACTAGAGAAAGCCCATTTGCAAGCAATGAAGCCAGCTCAGCCACAAACAATACCTAAGTAGAGAAAAGAAATGCCCCCGCTTACATCTATCAGAATCCTACCTACCCATCCCCATTCTTGATTTTAATCATGTATTGCTTTGTATTATCAACCAGCTATGAGTATGGTTGTACAAATTGATTCCATTATTAAATTTTTCTTTAGAGCAGTAGGTACCCCTCGTTATAACCCCCAGGTGACTAGTAGGCTATTCATAGTCATTCAGTGTCTACTTGTTGACAAAAGCTGTGCTCCAGGGAGCTGTGGCCCAAAGAGAGGTAGAGACACAGGGAGCTGACCTCAACCCCGCTGGAAGTCTGCAGCCAGGCTAAGCTGACCCACATCCTGGATTGTCCTAGAAACTGCATACCTTGGAGCTAGAAAAAGACACATTTGCTGCTCTAAAGCAATGTGTTTGAGGGAATCAGATATGCAGCTTTATTGCAGCAAGAGTTGGTTAATATCTGTATATCATTTTACATGAGTATGGACTTTCGCAGTGGCTCAGTAGTAAAGAACCAGCCTGCAATGTGGGAGACACAGAAGACATGAGTTCAGTCCCTGGGTCAGGAAGATTTCATGGAGGAAGGCAATCCCATGGCCATCCACTCCAGTATTATTGCCTGGAAAATTCCATGGATGGAGGAGCCTGGTAGGCCACAGTCCATGATGTTGCAGAGTTGGACACAACTGAAGTGACTTTGGATGCATGCACGCATAGCGAATTAATCTGGGGAAGAAAAGCAGGGTGGTGGGGGAAAAGAAAGATTTCTAGGTTACCTCCCCCTGGGGGAGGGGAGGATGCTGTTATTTGTCTATCACAGGTCCTGAAGGACTTTGTAGCAAGAATTCCTCTGAACTTTCCAGACCTATCACTGAGCCAGACAGGCCATTATGCTAAATTTTTTAAGGCAGGGATTCAGTGGTGACCCGTCCAGAGCTAAAAGGGCAAAACTGAAAGGCAGTAAGAGAATAACCTTTTACATCAGGCAAAATTGATGGCCTGATTCCACAGCCCCAAAGGCTTGTACAGCTCAGCAACTTAGAGCAACCTTCATTCTTGTTCATTTAGGTGACATCCGTTCATGCTAAGAGTGAGGGTCCATTCCTCCACTCCGCCCAGTTGCAGGAGAGAGCTCTGAACATTTAAAGAAATATGGGCATAATATAATTCAACCTTGATGATGATAGAAATTTCCAGGGGATGGCAATAATATTCAAATCAGTATTACAATCATCATTTGAAAATATTCACATGATGCTTTAAGCCACTGTTGTGGTGTTCTTTCGTGTGTAGAGAGATAGAACTTTTAAAAAATGGAACACTTAAAAACCACTTGATACTAGTAATGTGATCCCACAGGGCTTTGAAGAGTATTGGACTAAGCTTAGAAAAATGATAATTATCTGTTACCTAGAAAAAGCGGGTAGGTCATTTCAGAGAGAGCAGTTTAATTTTAGTTTGCGTATTTCCACACAAATTTAAGCCTCCCATGTAATTAACTAAAATAACTGAAATTGGGGAGTGTACAAAGGCCATGCCCATGTACACTAATTAATGATTCAAATTAAGCAGAATTTATAAACCTGTCGAAGTTACTTGTTTGACCTGAATTTTCATTCTGTGATGATGAACTCTTCTGTCAAAATGGCCCACATGGTCCTGAGTGATGCCTGCCTCTGTCAGGTCCAGAACCACAGAGCTTCTGAACAAGTACTTGGCTCTCAGGGTGGAAATTACTGGCTATATTTCTCTGTATACTTGTCTTACCTTCCAATAATCTTTGAGGGCAAGCACTGAGTCTTGAACCACTCTATTTTCATCCCTTTATCATGAAATGTTGGAGTTCCCTTTCGTCCCTTTATTTGAACGTTGGAGTTCCAAAGATAAATTTTTATTTTTATGGCAGACCCATTTGATTGGCCGAACTAGCCTTCATTCATAATTCCTTTCTGCCTAGCCATCTTCAGTCTAGGCACAAGTTGCACAAAATTAGCCATAAACCTCCAAGTGGGGCTTTGGGCAAGTATTATTCTGCTTTAGCTATTTTACCCCTTTTTCTTCTCCTTGCCTGGCACACACATGTGAGGTTTGGAAGAGCAGCAGCCATCTTGCAGTTCAGTTCAGTTCATTTCAATCGCTCAGTTGTGTCCGACTCGTTACGACCCCATGAACCGCAGCACGCCAGGCCTCCCTGTCCATCACCAACTCCCGGAGTCCACCCAAACCCATGTCCATCAAGTCAGTGATGCCATTCAGCCATCTCATCCTCTGTCATCCCCTTCTCCTCTTGCCCCCAATCCTTCCCAGCATTAGGGTCTTTTCCAATGAGTGAACTCTTTGCATGAGGTGGCTGAAGTACTGGAGTTTCAGCTTCAACATCAGTCCTTCCAATGAACACTAGGACTGATCTCCTTTAGGATGGACTTGTTGGATCTCCTTGCAGTCCAAGGGACTCTCAAGAGTCTTCTCCAACACCACAGTTCAAAACCATCAATTCTTCGGCGCTCGCCTTCTTCACCGTCCAACTCTCACATCCATACATGACCACTGGAAAAACCATAGCCTTGACTAGATGGACCTTTGTTGGCAAAGTAATGTCTCTGCTTTTCTATATGCTATCTAGGTTGGTCATAACCTTCCTTCCAAGGAGTAAGTGTCTTAATTTCATGGCTGCAGTCACCATCTGCAGTGATTTTGGAGCCCCCCAAAATAAAGTCTGCCGCTGTTTCCACTGTTTCCCTATCTATTTCCCATGAAATGATGGGACCAGATGCCATGATCTTAGTTTTCTGAATGTTGAACTTCAAGCCAACTTTTTCGCTCTCCTCTTTTACTTTTTTTTTTTTT